>KB688535.1:8068-39716 GCA_000349165.1 Anopheles christyi
CGATACCCAAATACTCGGTGCAGGAAAAGTTGACCCGTCTCGTATTTACCCTGCGCCTTGGGCAGCTCTAGTCGGCCCACCTCAGCCAGCCTGAAACGCAAATAATTATATAACTTATGCAAAGTGCATCCAAAACCAAGCTTTCACATTAGTTTAAATTGCCTTTGCCAAAAACATGCGCCATAGTTTATCGAAAAAAAAAAAAAACATTACGTCCTGGCGAAGGACCGATTTTGGCTCGGCGTTTGAACTAGCTACGCAAACAATTACACCATCTTACCGTGTGTTGTGATAAATAGAAACCGAAAACAAACGAACCACCAAATTGAACCCCGGACGGAAATGGCAAAGAGAGAGTGCCTTGGACATTAGCGGACTCATGATTGTTTTGAGTAGGTAGCACGATTTTACGCCTGACTGCGACGGTCGAGAAAACTTTTCCCGAACACGGCTAACGGAGTTCAATCAGTGAAAATTAACAAAACCTTTATTACATTCGCTGTTGCACACACAATTTTCCTTCGCAACACAATACAAGCAATGAAAACTAGAACGTCAAATGTTTACTTGGCAGTTCCCCCGGTGATTGGTTTGTATCAGGTGGCCGAGGATTTCAATACTTGAATTGTTCTGGCCTAGATGTCATTTCTAGGTCGTTGTTGCATGTCTTGTGAACTGGGTCACGCAAATGAGACTCAGTTTGGATAGCACGGCGTGGTTGGTAGAAGCGAAGTGAAAAACCTTAAACCCTGTCTGTGTTTTGTGAAACGCCTAAACAGCGGCTTGTTGTGTTTAGGGGAAACGAACTGAAAATTGGACGAATTTCCTACAGGAAAAACATTTTACAATGGCATTAAAGACGTATGGCGATAAACCGATAAGTTTTCAGGTGGAAGAAAATGGCGAATATTATTGCGTCGGTTCGGAGGTGAGTGATTTTGTGTAGGATCAATCTGGAAATCCCACTTCTAACGTGAGACGATTTTTTTCAGGTTGGAAATTACTTGCGCCTCTTTCGGGGCAGCTTGTACAAAAAGTATCCGGGCATGTCCCGGCGCTTACTGACGAACGAAGAGCGTAAACGTCTATTGGATTCGGGCATAAGTAATCATCTGCTGTCTAGTTCTGTCTCGTTGCTTAAAGCAACCGAAGTCCAAGATGTGCTCGATGGCAATGATGAGAAGTATAAGGCCGTGTCTGTACACACATCCGAGCCACCCGCTCCGAGGGAAAGCAAATCGAGTAAGAAGCAACCACCATGGGTTCCGACGATGCCCAACTCAAGCCACCTGGACGCAGTTCCGCAAGCGACACCAATCAATCGCAATCGTGTGTACAACAAAAAGGTGCGCACATTTCCGATGTGTTTCGACGATACCGATCCTACACTAAACGTGGAGAATGCTTCGCAGACTGAAATTTTAGTGCCGATTCGCTTGGATATGGAAATAGAAGGTCAAAAGTTACGCGATACTTTTACGTGGAACCGCAACGAATCCATGATTACACCGGAACAGTTTGCCGAGGTGCTGTGCGATGATTTGGACCTTAACCCGACACCTTTTGTGCCGGCTATTGCGGCCGCCATTCGGCAACAGATTGAAGCATACCCAAACGAACCGGTTGTGCTGGAGGAGGGTTCCGACCAGCGGGTCTTGGTGAAGCTAAACATCCACGTTGGAAACACTTCGCTGGTTGACCAGGTTGAATGGGATATGGCGGAGAAGGAAAATAACCCGGAGGAGTTTGCTATCAAGCTGTGCGCCGAGTTGGGTTTGGGTGGAGAGTTTGTTACGGCCATTTCTTATTCCATCCGTGGACAGCTGTCGTGGCACCAGCGCACCTATGCATACAGCGAAACTCCTCTTGCTACGGTGGAGGTACCTTTCCGTACTCCAAGCGAGGCAGATCAGTGGGCACCTTTTCTGGAGACGCTGACGGATGCCGAGATGGAGAAGAAGATCCGCGACCAGGACCGAAATACCAGACGTATGCGACGATTGGCAAACACATTTACATAAGTTCATCGCATCCAAAGTCGCCATTTCATTTCAAATCAAATGTCTCATAATCATCTAAAAAACTACGGTAACTCTTTCCTTCATTCTCTATCTATATGTGCGTGTTAGATTAAATAAAAATCAAGAAACACAACATACCTATATAGACAGACATGAATATTTACTATATTATCAGCCATTCGTTACATCCTCAATCTCGTTTTCTTCGTCAGTGTCTTCACAATCATGTCGTGTGCGCAACATTCTAATGATATCAACGGCCGTGACCTGTCCGCCGTCCATATCGCTTAAAAGCTGCAAATCCAAGTGTGCTTTTGAATCCACAATCGCTTCGTGCTTCGGAGCTAATTCCACCGAAGTAACAATACTTCCGTCTTCTAATTGATCAGCGTTTGGTTCCTCTCTTCCCCTTGCTATGGTGTCCGTATCTTTTGTTTCGCTTACTGTTCGATGCCAACAGACCGATTCGCCTGCAACCGTTGTGGTGTCTAGAGATGTTTGATTAAGTTTATGCAATTCTGCCATCTCTTGTTCTACCCTTTCTGGGTTATGGTCATCTAAAATCGGGAATTTATAATGAACTTCGTGTCTATAATTGTCTAGTGTGTAATTATGCTCCCTTCCAGAAACATACCAGTAAAGCAATATGTAATATAATTTCCCTCGAATGCAATCTGGCCAGATGGCACCTGTATTTCACGTTCTGTCACGATTAGGCCTTCCATCTCTTGATTTCCATCACCTAAAACATATTGAAGCAGCAGTTTAAAATCATAAATCACCAACAATTTACAAAACATATGTACATACGTGTGTTTGAAATTATTGTCATTGCGCCGACGTCCGGTAGATAGTGATTTTTCTCTACGATTATAACATCATCACATGCTGATGCTGTTCGGCAAGGAACTTCTGTGATGTTCGAACAAGAAATACCCGGATGAATGCTCGCTATTGGTGTAGAAAGCATTTCCATAACATTTGTAATGTTTGTGGTCACATTCTTTGGTACATACAATTCTGCTGACCGCTGCTGTAGAGCGTGTGCTCCATCAATTTCATCATATGCTTTAGTACATTGTGATGCTATATGTTGTACCATTTGCCCACTGTAATTACCGTTGGTATTATCACCATCTATGTTTTTCTCATTGTATTGTATTGGTGCTTCCTGTGGACAGGTAACGTGAGCTGCTACATAGTCTAGATTCGCTTGTTGCTGCTGCTGCTGCTGTTGATGCACCAAATACATTTCTTGGGGCACTTCCATAATAGTAAATGTAACATTTTGTTCCAAACAGTTATTGCTGTCTGTATATGAAGGTCCCAAGGTTGCCGCTGATTGTTTGGTACTATTTTCGTACTGGCCATCAACACATGGTGCTAATTTTTTGGTTGATTTCCTAGGCTTACTTGCTTGTGCTCGGCGAGGTTTTCGATACATATCTGTTTTGCTTGTCCCAGCGGGTGCCTTTGGGACATTTTCAGATGGTTTGAAGGGATTTTCCAGCTGTTGCCGATATTGACCGACCAAAGCCTTTTGGTTTGAGATAAGTAATTTGCTCTCCTGAATAGCTAGTAGATTTCCATTTTCTTCAGTACAATTTTTAGATTGGCCATCAACGCTTGGTGTTACTTTCTTGTTAGATTTTCTGGGTTTCCTTGCTGTTATTCCGCGAGGCTTTTGTTTAATTATCGGTTTTCTAGCCGTAACTGCTGTTAAAACATTTGCAGTTGGTTCGAAGGGATTATCTAAGTGTAGACCAACGGGGGTCGGTGGGTCTGAGATAACATTACTTCTGCATTCGTACTCCGGCACAGCCGGTAGATCCTTCGGATCAATTATAGTTATATTTGTCACAAGCTTTACATTGTTCTCGTTACTTTCGCTCACGATTGGTGTGAATGAAGCACAATTGACTGTCTGTTGTGGATAAGATCCGCTGCAGGTCGGAACCTTTATGAACTTATCCATCTTAACTGGGCCACCAATAAGGTTTTCTATCGGTTTAAGCTGTATTTCGGGTTTAGCACATTCCTGAGTGAAGCTTGAAATCACAGGATCGCTGCTTGCCATTGGAGTGTGCTTCTCATTGGAGATGGAGGCGATACCATTGTTTCCAAGCGGTTCATCATTTTCTAGCGTTACATCATCAATATTCAGCATCATCAGAAGCATTGTCCAGTGAAATATTTTCCGAAAGCGTTCAACAAATGCTGCCATTGCTTGGTCATACATGATTTCGTCAAGTTTACCAGTTTTTCTAACTTTTAGTTCGGGAAATATTTGCTTCGTTTGCTCGCAGCACGCGTTTAGGCAGACGCCTCGCAATCCCAGTACAGTGTTGAAGTTTGGTGGAATACGACAAAATAACATCGCATCGCCCGAAACTGTTATCTTCGGCCGCATAATTGACACAACATTCGGCCAATCCAAAGGAGACTGTACTACAGCCTTGAGTACAGCTTTATCCTTTGAATTCAATGCGTAAACTGAATACGGCAATGATTTGCCACTGCAGTCGGTTTGAACCCCTTCCAAAAGGTGCAGGAACATTTTTGTTCCCGTAAAGATGTGGTTCTGCTTAGTGTCAAATGCCATACCGTTGCCAAATTTGTACCGAAAACAAAATTTCATCTGTTCATACAAACTCCACTCAGCCGTCGATGGTTTACCGGCCTGGAATAAATTGATCGGTCCTTCTCCGGCTTTTCGACCACCACTCTTCGGCGCACTCTTAATATCAACGATTGTTTTGATCCAATTTTTATCCGTAACTTTTGATGAGAGTTTTTTCTTTTCTCTTCTGGGTACATCTTCAAGCGTTGCTTCGGGATTTTTCTCCAGAAAGCGATCGATTGTGTAATAGCGTGTGCGGCAACTCAGTCGGGAGTGATTACCAAGGAATTTCGAGCAGTGAGCCCAGGAAATCTTTTGTGGCCCTTCTTCAGTAAGATGTTCCGCGATATAACTCATCAGCCGTTTGTCCTCCTCGAGATTCCAACCGACATGTTTGTTGACGAAGCGTAATGTGTTCTTGTATCTTGCCCAAACTTGCTTCGTTGTCCTTCCCGGCAGCATGTCATCGGGGAAAAATTTAAAATCATCTCCGTACTGTTGCACGTACGCCGTAATTACACAGTCTTCTTCCTCAGTAAACTTGGCCCCTCTGAGGGGCCGTAGCAGTGTGTACTTGTAGCGATGGTACACCTGCACCTTGTTCCGGTATGGCATGCGTTCAACGATTTTGTTCCATATAACATTGTTTCCTATTCGGTTTTCATCGACCAACCGTAGCAACAGCTCATCTTCCTCCTGTGTCCAGGGCATCTTTTTCGATTGCACAAGCTCTGAAAAGTTTGTTTGATAATGCACAAAACACTGGTATTCGGAACGCTCGGACACTTGTTGTGCGATAAGATGCCAACGGTGACCTTTATGCGCTTCAACAGCTTCTACTAGCTTCGATTCTTCCTCTGAATTCCACATCGATCGTTTTAAGCCGGGCATTAGATAGTTATTCCACATGCCCTCGCAGGCGGCGGCCGAATGCCGTCCATTCATGACACTAGTCGATATTTTTAACCAATCTACGGTGAACTTTTGGCGCCCATACTTTCCATCGTACGCTTGAGCCTTGTGCCAGATCTCTTCTGACGGTAGCGTATTTAGTTCCATCCTTTCTTTCCTGATCCGCTCCGCACTCTCCGAATTGTTACACATTTTTTCTCGTAGGTCGTGTTCCCTGTGCAGGAATTCTTGGGCCTGGGTTTCGATAGTACTCTTCAGCATGTTCTTATCCTTGCGCGTCCACAAGCTTTCGGTCGATTCGAACAAATCAAGTGGGAAAAATTCCTTCTTCACGTTCTTCCGGTACAAGTAATCCTCGTTGTGAGGGCCAGGGTAAAGCTCGTGGTCCTTGAAAAACGGTTGGCCACAAATGTATCCCGGATGACGGGGACGTGCCGGTCGCGGTTTAGGCGTTAAATTTGACCGTAAACCATCGAGGCTTTTCTCCACCTCAATGAGCCGGTTGTGACATCGCGAAAGGAGTCCTTCCAGCTGCATCCGTAACACCAACAGCTTCGCTTTGTAATGGTGGTTTAGACCGAGAGCATTCTGGGTGGTAACGTTTACGTGTTCGCGGATAATATCCTCTACCTCCAGGGTGTGATTAAAATGCGTCGGTTGCCCATCCTGGAAAAACAACGGATGAGTGAATGTTTTGTTTGCTCGATAGATATGCATTTGTATACCTCATGCGTGACGTAATCGCTCTCTGCCTCCGATTCTGTATAGTACGAAGACTCATAATCAGAACTTACACTTGACATAGCTATGCCAAGAAGGCGAACGATTAAAATAAAACACTCACTTTTCCACGCAGTGGTGTTCTGCGAAACAAACCAACGAATTGTACTGCTGTTGTTGATGCTCAATCTGTCAAAGGGTATAAACAATCTTCCTTCGTCAATTTGACAATTAACCGGAATTGTAAACAGTTCTAGCTGTGCAGAACCACGATATTCAACCCGAGTTCTTTCGAAAGCGCGGAGCAGGAACCGTTTTTCAATGTCTGAAGAAAATAATGTTATACGCATTACGCGATACATTAATCCGCACAACTTTTACTATAAACCGCTAATAGCGTTCCTGCCAGACCATGAGCAAACGCAATTTGCAGTCGCTCTTAATCAATACTGTGAAACAACGTACGGCGAGCTTTACAGGACAGTGCGAAAACCACAAGCGTGGGAAATAAAAAAGCCGGGCACATTGGTAGCATTGCGTAGTGTTCAGTTGGAACGATGGATACGGTGCGTGGTGGAAGAAACATTCATGGATTTGAATGAGGACATATGGTACCAGCTGTGGGCAATAGATGAAGGTATTGCAGTGAAATCAGATCCGAAATATGTACGCCCGCTTCCGGAAGTTTTTGCAAAGGAACCGGCTCATGCCAAAAGGGGTGCACTCATCAATGTGGTGCCTAGTGATACAGTGAGTATCGCGAATTGCGTACAGAGTGTTTTGCTCCCACAGTTTTTTTTAAATGCTTCTTCTCTCTCTCTCTCTCTCTCTCACAGCGCTTTGATTATGTACAAAACGAGCAACTTCAGGAGCCAAGCTCCCAGTGGTGCCCTGGAATTGTGACTATATTGGAACAGTGCTTAGAAGAAGCAGTCAGCGTCACAATGGTTGACAAAGCCAAGTTAATATTGCAAAGTGAAACGATTCATTTTGGAGAGCTATATGTAACCTCACAAAACAATACTTCAGGCAACGTGACCAATCTACTCCGGGCAGCTTGTCCGAAACAGATCATTGTTACCCCAGCAGCTGGGTTTATCAAAGGTATTCTATTGAAAAGATAGTTTCCTAACGATATTTAATTGACCACTTGCATTGTTACCGATGCATCTTTTTTGCTTTCTTTTTGCAGCATTTGTGAAGCTTCAAAAGCGTGATAGGAAACGTTTTTATAATAATGAGGGATTATTCGATAAACATATCGTGAATAACGTTTTACAAACATTTTCGCGAAACAACTTACCGCACAATCATCATCAGGAAAGGGCAATGGGAATGAACACTGAGCTATCGCAGAAAGTACAAGAGTGGTTGAGACGGAATCAAGAAGAATGCTTGGCCGTGTTACAGGAGCACAAAACTAACGAATTGCAACCAAAGGTACCAGAAATAATCAACATTGCTGCAGAAAGTGTCATGAGATATCAACAAAAAGATCATGAGCTATCAACAACAGTCCAATTAAACACTTCCAAGGCACAAGATGGTATTGAAGCACCAGCTGATCCTTCTGCAGAAAGACTTGATTATACCGTGAAACATGCCGCGCTGTGTAGTAAGCCATCGTCTATATTGCTGAACGTAAAACGTCATAAGGCTAGATTGTTACTGAAAAATGCAACTTCTGCTGAATAGCAATTGAGCGCCCCACCACTGTGACCCCTGATTAATATGAATCTTTCCGAGTATGACGAACATACGGCTGAATTTATCGAATTAACGGCTATTGATTTACTAATGTTGGAGAACTTTAAAGATGAAATATGTTACATGCATTCTTGTGGTACGAGATATTACCTGTGTTATATAACTAACAACATATCGTGATTTTTTTTCGTTATGGGCAATAAAACTTCCAAAATTCCAAATATTATTTATTCTTTTTTTTTACTCAGAAAGAACGGCCAGGTTTGGCCGTATTGCTTATTATTTCTTCTTATCAGTAGTGGATTATATGGAGTTTTCCTCTTCTCTCTTGGCTGGAAGTATTAAGTTACATTTACGATCAATTCAACTATTGCATTGCATTGCAACGTCTCAAATAGGTAAAGGATATGTTAAAGATATCTCGAAGTATTCGATACAGGGGTTAATTAAGCTGCTACGGTTTTTATGACAATGGGAAATAATAACACGATCTTAGTTGTATTTAATTATAGCTTTTCATTTATTTCAGTTAACACCATTTGATGACAAAACTATTTGAATTTATAAAGATTATAGTGAAGATTAATATGCATATGTGCTACCGTCCCATTAGCCGTAAGTTAACCATGGGCCATTATTGTATGTGTGTATGTATGTGCTACCATATAGAATAAATCGTTTCAAATTTGCCTATTGTAAAGTCAGTTTAGCCAGCCACGTTCCTCCTTTAATGGCTTTCGGAAACTCTCTTTACTCTGAACTGCTCGATCCAGTTGCTCCCGAGCCAGTTCCACCCGATCCTGCAGAAGATGAACATCCCGGCGCCGGCAACGCTTGCAACACTTCCTCCATCCATGAATCTGGATTCTCTATATCTCCTAGTAAGCCTGTTTGAGGGATAAAGAAAGATGATTTGATAACACTGTAGTGTGGGGCGCCAATGTGTTTGCTTTTTTATTGCAATGCAACTTGAATGCCTTACCTGCTACATCACAAAATTCGCCAAATGAAGCACATGGTAAATACTCCTCCGTGAATGTTTGCAGTGTAGTGTCAGCCGTCTTGAGGAGTGACTCGTCGTTCCGGCGAATGTAGTTAAACAGCGAGATCGGCCAGTCTTCGTCTTTCGGTGTGGCGACGGTACGGAAAAAGTTGCGATAAATTAAATCGACAAGTCCCCAGAACATTAGGTATGGTTTGTAGACCGTATAATCTTTGGGATGCTTATCGACAGGTGCCAAAAACTTGCATACAGTGTTTGGACTCACGTGTCGTGCATGAGCGATCGCAATCAGCCGCTGCAGGTGTATCAGCTTGTGTCGTGACCACAGATCGGGTGTGTGCAATGCTAGAGACATGGTGATTAGATATAGAGGACCCTCCGCCTCGTACGCACACTCTAACCATCGCTCCGAAGGTTTGTGGCCGATAAAACCACTCAGTATCATCTCCTCGCGCGAGTAGGAGCGAGACGAAAGCAACGTGTACAGTCCATAAAACAGCAGGTAGGCTACTAGATGCATGTTTGACTGTGGACCACCACCACCAGCGTCCTCGTGGAAACTCTTCTCTTGAGCAAAGCGCCAAAGGAGCAGCTTCAAATCATGCATCGAACTAGCGAACGTGATTTCACATCGTTGGGTGCACTCTTGCATGTAGTTGTTGTGGCGTGCCATTGAAGATGAGAATGAAGACTCACTTACATCCGGGCCCCACAATGGAAGCAACCCGTTGCAACGCGTATTGGCATTTTGCAGCGATGCGCTTTCCCATTCGTCGCGCGAACGAGCCAATCTAATTGCGTTCATGTGACAGTCCACGTGCACAACGTTGAAGTGTGTTACCGTCGTGTAGCCGATCGTTTTCTTTTGCTTCATCTCAAACTCCTCTACATTGGCGCGCTTGGTGAAGGTGTAGATGCCCAGTACCTTGTTTGGCTGGCAGGCGTATCCTTCGCGACAAATAAAGCACGCCAACCCCGTCTCTTCGCGCAGCTTCTCAATCTGCGAGAGGATGGAACCTTTGGCCGTCACCTGTCCCTTTTCGTTTGTACGCATTCCAAGCGCATCCAGCTGCTTCTCCCGAGTCGCCATTGCAAGTCGTTTCTTTTCTGCCCGTGTAAAGTCGCGAACTTCCTGTACCCGTTTCGCGGTTGCTGGTTCAGTACACAGCGCTTCCAGAAGGTTTTCTGCGAGGGATCCCACATGCTCGTCACTAGATACTTGCTCCAGACGATGAATGATCGGAATAATGTCCTGAGCTACGGCCAGCTGAGTTGCTTCGTGTTTTGTTGCTAGACCAGTCAGGAAACGCAATATGTACTTCAGTGAGGCGCGCGATATAAATTCCTTCAACTCGTCCGAATCGGTGCGCAGCAGCGTTGGCTTCACGCATGGTGCATGGGACTTGATATAGCCGAGCGCTTTCTCAACGATGCCCAAACTCATGATATAGTCTTTCAGTGTTCCTCCGATTGAGTTGTGCTCAATACCGGTGGTCAGAACACAGAACAGCTCCATTTTAAATTCCTCCTCGGCACTACGTTCTGTATCGAATCGGTCGAAGTTGAGCACGGAACGGAAGTGTTCGCACAGAAGTGCCATCTTGATGTCATTACCGTACACTAGAGCGGCCAATACACGGATCAAATGACGGAGTACGGAGGGATTGCAGCGAACATTGGAGCAGTTCGTGCAAGAGAGTAGAGCTTGTACGTACTCTGGCCCTCCAAACGTAAGCGAAAACTGTAGAAATGAATCCAACGTATCGGAAGCAGCCTTGGACAGAATCGTTTCCATTATCTCTAGCAGTTGCTCCGTTACTGCAGATTGCTGTGTATCGCTCTCGTTGCTTTGCAAGCACAATTGTAACACCTTCAGGAGCGTGTTGATTGCTCCCAGCTCCGGCTGACAGAGTACTTCCTGACAACGGGAAACCTTCACGCTAAGCAGGAACAATTTCAACAGGACCTGCAACAGGGTGCGTGACTTTGAGACGTTCTGCAAGCTTCCAATGCGTTCCAGCATAACCTTGAGTCCTCCGCAATCGGCCAACACGTTTGCCATCCTGTACAACTGTTCGTTGTCCACCTCCTCTTGACTCTTGGCGTTAAGCGTTTCGATAAATTCTTCAGTCGCGTCGCCTAGTAGGCCACGCATACGATACACAATTCGCATACTGTCTCTCTCTCCTCCTTCCTGGAGCCATATTTTCTTGTACACCTCCTTAACGGGAAGATCCAGACTGATGATCTTGTTGTGTACCAACAGCTCCATTCCATTATCGTCGTCCAGTAGAGCGACCAGTTCGCAATCGATACAAATCTTGTTTTTAACATCACGCATCAGGGGACCAAGACCAGCTTCGTGGGAAGGATATGGGTTGCCCAGCATACGCCCTTGAAGGTAATCTTCCTGTTGAGGATCCTTCTCCAACGTGAGGAAAAATTCGCCAACATCGTTTTCCTCTGGATGGATTATGGAGCAAAGCCGCTCAAACATGAATACTGGCGTTTTCACGTCCGATGTCGGAGTGCGCCGCACCGTGTCAATGCATACAGCCATAAACGCAGCAGTTTCCTCTTCCGTACCAGTCGTCATTTCTTCGAGCATTTCGAGTAGTTTCTCTTGTGCATCATCGATAAGACGGGTTCGTTGTACAATGAGCTTACGTAGGTCAAGATAACCCTGGAGCACTGGTCCAAGCAGTTTGCCTTTGTATGCCTTGCGAATCTGTGGATTTTCCAAGAAAAGCGCCATCAGCTCCACAAGCTGGCGCAAAGCGTAACCTTGGGCCAGATCCGTTGAAAGTGTTGTTTCTTCCAGGCAATGAATCTTTTCAATCTCTTCCGTCACCAGTTGAACAAGCAATGTTAGAACACCTTTCAATGCAAGGTACTGTCGCCATGGGGTTTCGTCTGCTAGCATACGATAGAGGGCCAAAAACTCGGCGCTTGCCTCTCCGCTTTCCCCGACGTACCGAAGAAAACTGGTCAAAAGATCCAGAAGTTCCCGTTTCCTTTCATTTGTGCGGCTCAGAGATGTGATGAGGGCACAAGCCAATTGTCGCCCAAGTCGTGAATTAGTGTTAAAGAGAATAGGTTGCAACCAAGCGGCTTGCAGCTCGACAGGAATAGATGCAACCCCTTTAGCCAAGGTTTTCTGACGCCATAGTTTTGCGTATTTTTCTACTAGATACGCATTACGTACAGTAGCTCGTCGATGTTCTAACGCTGAACGGAATCCGGTTCCGATTGGCTGTGGTTGTGCAGCTGCAGCCGCCATGGAAATTGATGAACTTTCGCCTATCATGCGACGGTTGGTATTCCCGGCATTGACCGTAGGCACGGGGGGCATTCGGGCTTTCCAGGCTGCAAACGAATGATTTGCATCACCGGCAATCCATTTTTCATAGCTAACGGTAATTCCTTCGATTGGCTGTACGGTACACAAATCTTGCAGGGAGCTTACAGATGGTTCTTTGCTATGTTGCTTGACTCCCATGGAGACTGTGTTCGCTAGTACCGGTGGTGGGCAGATGAGTGATTGAACAATACGCAAACAAGGGTGAATGACGGCAGTCGCGGGACCTCGTGCATCACGGGAAGCCTGTAGAAATAGTTCGATGACGGTGCGAAGCTTTGTTTCCCAACAGCTATCGTCCTGGCTCGTCATTGCCTCCAATAGTGCCATTTCGTGACGAACAGCCGAATCCAAAGTTGCCAACGGAACAGTTCCTGACAGCGCCATCTTTACACGGTCCTGCAGCAGCTGACACAGCGCTCCGGTGGCATCGGGAAGATCACGGGTTAGCAAACACAACAAATGACGCACTTCGTCCTGCAGTTGATGAGTTCCACGACGTAAGTTGTTAACTGCCAACTCCTGTACCAAACCTTGGCTGCAAAGCCCGACTCTACAAGCCATATTGGACGCCATAGCTCGTAGCAACGTGAGGCATTGTTCGGTCGATGCAAGGGCACAGCCATAACACTTGTTCAAAGCAACTGCCGCAGTTCTTGTTGATGTGCTTGCGCTGGAAGCGAAACTTGTCGACATAGGTGCTGTTCCTGGACCGCAAGATGGAGGAATATCCATTTGACTTCGATCATATGCCACTAGCTCTTTGCGGCAGGCCTGCACTTTTTGAATAATTTTGCTAAGCTCCTCAAAGGTAGTTTTCGATTCCACACAATACTTTTGGGCCAACAGCTGTATGACCTTGTTCACTTGCGAAGTTCCTCCAGCTCCACCAATAACCGATGCTCCGACTAGCGTTTCGTCAAGTGCACGGTCGAGCTTGTGCTCCGATACTTTTTGAACTAGCAGCTCCAAGATCTGCTTGTTATTTTGTAGCGATTTATAAGAGCGATCCGCTTTCTCGAGCGATGTGTGTATTGTTTGTACGGTTTTTCCTCGATCTTCAGCCGATTCGATCGGGTCCACCGCACAGCACGCTCGTCCATAGATGCTGTAGTCGAATTTAGCATACTTGCAGAATCCACATGAATGACAAAGGAATGGATCCTTTTCATCGTAGTTAATCGCACGGCATTTGTGACACTGGAAAACATTCTCGCCACAGTTGCCACACACGCCAGGATTTGCAGGAACTACTGCACTGCATCGTGGGCATTGCAGACTTTCACTCGATCCACTAACAGTTTCATAAAAATCGGCATACTCGATCATCAAATTGCAGGCTGTGATGGGTAGAGAAAAGTCGATCTTTACATCTGTTTGACCTGATTGAAGCGTCACTTTGCGAGCCTTGTGCCACATTAGCGGACGATTCTTCAGTTCCACCACCGCCTGCACCGTTCGGTTGTTATAGTAGATGTTGATCGAACGCACCATTTTCGCTCGCTTCAGATCTGCAATGCGTAGTACAATTTTTGAAATCGTGTGACTTTGCACGAGCTTTACAATACTTGTTGTAGTCGTAAACTTGGAATCCACCTTTATGGTAGACAGTTTTATGTTCGAAAACGGAACCTCTGGATTATTGCAAACAAGACATGGTTCTGATTCGAGATAGAATCCTTCGAGTTCCAACACTTGACCCAGGGCTGTATAAATTGGAGCATTTGGGTGTTTCGAGAGCAGTTCGTTCTGCTGCCTTAGTACTGATACAGCTTGGGCAGTGTAGTCCGGCAACTTGTCAATCAGCGAACGTGTGTTCAGTGTGAGATAACCAAGCAGGTCAACAAATTGTGCAGTGCGTTTGCCGTATGCCGGTAGTAGTGGCCACAAGCTCCAAAGACACTGGAGCAGAGTCTCTTTATGTGGATCGCTGCTGTTTTCGTAAAATGCGTACACAAGGCTGTGAGCTTGCCAGCGGATGGATGTCGAGTTCGTTTCGAGGAGAAAGCTGCGAATGAATTTGCTTAAGCTGGCTGGACTGACTTGGTTGAAGATTTGAGCCACTAGGGCTACACATTGTGCCGCATCGAATTTTGACTCGGACGGAGCTGTCATGGTGTCCGATTCTTCCGATTTGTCGCGATCTTTGCGATCTTTCACAACGACCGACACTTTCATTTGCTGATCAACAGTGACGCCGGATGACGACGGTTTGGCTTGTTGTACTTGCGATGATGTGTTGCATATAGCGGACTGAAGGAGTTGTAGGATGATCGTCGAAACACCCTCTTCCAGCTGGTACGTGCTGATGTTTAATAGCGAAGAAAGTATGTCTGAATTGCGAACACAAAACTTTTGCCAGTTTCCGGTGCGGATCGATGCAATTTCCTGGCACGCGCGGAAATGTTCCGTCAGCTCAACCAAAGCATCATAGCTAAGAATGGTAGAATGATTACTTGCAAGCGATGGAGGCGATGATGCTTGAGAATAGCCTGCTTCACAACATTTTTTCACCGCTTTCATGTGTGTGTCGAGCGAATGTAGATCACGCAATTGTCTATACTTTTCTTTGCTGCCACAAATGTACAATAACAACTTGCGAACCTGACGGCGCAACACCGGTGACTGCATGTACATCATATATTCACACAGAGTGGCAGTCATGTACTCACACAATGAATGGTTCCATTCCTGGGATGACGGGTGTCCCGAAGAAAGTTTCAATATTTGATACGGTAGCCTAACCGCCATCTCGGTGAGCACCTGTGAGTACATCTCAAACACATCGTTTGATCCTCTTGGGAAAGGTCTGGCGAAAAATGGCTGCATGTCAGGAAGGACACCATACAGAGTTGGCTTAAGCAAAACGTTGGACGGTGCTCCACCCGGTGCTGTTATTACCGGACCCGCATTATTCGATGCCATGTTTGATGTGCTGCTACTGGAGGAGGCAGCATTAACAGACGCATTGGCAGTGGATGTGGCTACTGCCGGCGAGACCAATTCATCGACTGAAGAAGCGCTGGCGTTTTTCCAATGTGGCAAAAAGGATTCCATTATCATGAGACAATAAGGAATTGCATTGTTCTTCATTAACGCATTAGCTGTAGTTTGGGCCAAAAATGTTGCGTTGTCTAACATTGCTTGACTGACGCCCGATTTATCACCGCTCGAAGCAGCAGCCGCAGCAGCAGTACTGGCGGATGATGACGATGACTTGGATTTCACTTTTCCCATCAATACACCAATTAAACGCAGTACCACAAGCTGTACTTCCGTTTTAGGGGTTCGGTTGGACATTTCGTAAATTTTCGTCGACTGGATTTCCAGCCGATCGATCAACGCTTGCAGCAAAAGGCTCAAAGCTTGTTGATCCGCTTCCTGGGTGCCATCTAGGTCGGAGGTAAGCATAAGAATAACCTGCATGAACGGAATACATTGCGCACCATTAACGGTGTCTAAGGAGGAAAAGTTTTCCACCAGCTGATTCAAGATGGAGCAACGCAACATGTGCAATTTGTTGGCAATTTCGCCACTTGTGTCGGAGGTTTCTGCATCTGCAGCAGGATGTTGTGGTGTAGTTCCGGAAGTTCCGACCGATTGGGAAGGCACTTGATCGACTACAGAAGTGCGCGGTGGAGAAGGATTCGGCTGCTCTTCGTATGTTGAACTGCGCCCAGATGTTCCACCGATGCTCTCTACGCCGCTACATCCACTTTCCGATCCACCGCTTCCACTACCAGCATGTTCACCGGCTGGTGACGTTCGCAGTGTAGACCCTTCGGTGGCAACGTTGGAAATTTCATCATCATCCGAACCGCCTCCAGAAGTGTTAGATTCTACGTTAAACGATGAGCCACCGGCAATTGCTGCAGCTAAGCTTTGCGCAGCTGAATTCCTATTCCTTCCCTGATAATTAGCAATACTCTGTTGCAATAATTGTAGATCGGCTTCGTTATCCTGTAGGCTAAGAGCAATTGCTATCTCCATTATAGTGTCGTCGTCCGCATCAGGTGTCTCTAGCAAATGAGGAAAACCAACGCCTAACAGAGCTTCCAGTGAGGCAATAGCCTGATTTCCAGCACTTGGTTCTAATCCGAGGGATTCAATTGTGTCCACCTCCTGCATTCCGCCGGCGGCGACAGCTGCTGCAGCAGCTACAGCAGCAAAATCTTCATTAGCCGAACCCACACTTCCAGCGGATGTCGAAGGACCGGCTCCAGATGTTGATGGTCCAGCCGATAAAGATGAAGATGATGTCCCGGCAGCAGCTGGAGCTCCTCCTGATCCCGAGGGAGTAGGCGTGGAACAAACAGGAGGGCTTTCAATAAGCACCACTTTTCGACGTTTTATCTTCGGTCGCAATAAACGAATCATTGCTATTTTCGCACTGTGGCTTATAATTGGCGCTGGATCCAGTAGCAGACGAACAAATAGTTTCGCCATTTTCTCGACCTGTTCATTGTCAGCCAAAGCGAAGGCATAAATGATTTCCACTAGAGAGTAGATGACTGCTTCTGTATGACACAGTCCTCGTTTTACGATCGCAATCGGTTCCTCATAAGCTGGAGTTATACGGTATAGTTCTTTCATGAGAATCATCATCAGCGCAAGGATGTCCATTTGCTGTTCGGCGCATATCTTTGCCATCGCTTGCGGTCGCTGAATAGCGATGCTACGCATCATCAACACTGCTCGATAGAATGCTTCGGGATCAATGTCTCCGCTCTCGGTTGCTTCGTACATTTGCTTGAGCTGCCGGTAGATGTCGTTCAAAATTTCCTTGTCTTTGTACGAATGATACGCCGTTTTGTTGGGGTGGCACGTCATAAGCAAGTTGCGGGCATCCTGTTGAACCACGTTCACAGTCGGGAAGAGGATCAGATTTGTTGCTACATCGATCGCTGTTTGGCGATAATTGTCGTCGCAACTTGGGCCACCTAGCAGCGATACTCCACTGTCAAGAACGTGCAGCATGCTGGAAAGCATAAGATCCAACGATGTCATATACATTCCACCTGCATCATTTTCATCGCCAGAAGCTCCATCATTGCTAACGTTCCCAGTTGTCAACGCCGTCTGCCCATTGCTACCGGTAGCACCATTCGCCATTTGCCCTCCAGCAGCATCTTCTGTTTCTTCCGGCCAACCGAACACGTCTTTAGTTTTTCCGTATATCTTAATGCTGTCCAGAATCGTAATTTGTTCAGCATCTGCTGAAGCCCCAAAAAGAATAATCAGTTTTTTGTCACTTTGTAGACTCTCTTCTCTAGTTAGCGGTATATCAAACCACCGGGCTCTCGTCGCTGCCGTTGTCACGGATCGACCGAGAATGGTCACACGTTGAGGTGCTTTAGTGACGTCTTGGGAGCCAATTTGTATACGAACACCTGTGAAAATGAAAACAAGAACGATTGTGTATGATGTTTCTGGGTACGTTTCAAACATTTGCAATTGTTTACTTACCCGTTATTACCATGTTCGTATCATTATTAGAAACTTCAAGCGTAAATCCGTTAGCTTTAGTAGACGTCACGTACAACCCAGTCGAGTTCAAACGATGTTTCAAGTGTTGCGTATTGTAAATTTGCAGTAAATCATTTCCACCATATTCAACTTCATTCATCAGTGTACAATGTTCGAAGAAGTCTATAGGGAAGCTTGGAGCTGTTCCGGTTCCTCCTTTTCCGGCGGCTGATGAAGATCCACCTCCTGCTCCATGGGCTGATTGTTTTCCCATCTTTTTTGATTTGCGTGCCGATTTTCCATACATGCTTCCACCTGATCCATACCAACCACCAATGGTCTGCTGATGCCCAACCGGTTGTACTTCTGGCGAGAGCCAGTAGCCAGTGTTTTCAGGGTGTGCAGCATAAATTCTCAAGCTACCATCTTCGCAAAGCAAAATGAGTGTCGTTTTCTCTACTCCAGAGACACTGTGGCGAATGGCGACCATATCCATTATTTTCGCTTTTGCATTCTGTGCCTTTATTTCTTGTGCCATGTATCCATCTGGTTTGATCATAAAGATGACAGGATTGTTAAGACTCTGCATCATTGCGCACACTAACCCCGGATGGCCAGGAATTTCCGTCCACTGGCAAAGTGGCTGCGTTGTTGACTTGGAGAGCAGCTTGGAGCTTGGATTGCATACCAGATTGATTACACACTTCACACCATCATTGACATTCGTTAGCGGAGCCATAAAATTGCGCCCAGCGGCGTAGCTGAAAAATAACATTTGCAGGACGTGTGAGTAATATATGGATACTCCTCCCGCCAGTATCTGTCCGTTGTCGTCAGTTATCAACGGATGGTCCAGTTCCAGTGTACTGGTCACATAGAAGGGACCATGCTTTGCAAGGCTTTCGTCGCTGAGTGGCTGTGTGTAGATGTATCCAAGTGAAGACATAATCAGCATATAGTACGTGCCCTCCTGATCGTACACAAACGTACAATCGCGAATCTTGCCGCTAGGTACCAGGAAATAGTACTGTGGACTGTAGCTATCGTCGGCAAGATCATAGATTTTTACAAAATCAGCCGTCACAAGTGCTATTTTGGTTTGTGACGAAGGCAACCAAATGGCTCGCTTTATAAAGTTGCCCGTATCAAGCTGCGGTGTCAACACAATATGATCATTCGCTGTACCGGTGCTGGTGAAAGTAAGTATGTGACATTCTTTTAAGCCACATACGGCTAGAAAATCTTCGTTGGCTGGATTTGATGCGAGCGACAGCACGGTGCATGGTACAGGAGCCGATGCAAGTCTCGTAAGAGTAAGCTTTCGTTTCGCCGCATCTGCTTGCTTTAAAAGGGCTGAGAGCTGCAATATCGTCACTTTTCCCTTCTCATGCGAGATAGCTAGTTGTTGCCTTTTGCCGTGGGGAGACGCTAGACAACATAATGCAACGCGGCGAACGAGATAGGTGGAGAGTAGCTGTTTGATCGTTTGGCCCTGTTCACCCGAGTAATTCATTCGCACATTTTCAAAAGCACCCTCTTGTGAACCGAGTGTGGCAATCATTATTTCATCGCTCAACACATACGACTTTTCCGGGCGATGCAGCCGCTCAAGAGCACTCTTCGCACGCCAATAACATCCGACGGGAGAGTAACGGGCACAGTGCTCTTTAATTGTGGGCATTAGTGAGTTGAAGAAAACAAGAATGCAGCGAATCACCATCTTCCACTGGCTGGGATTGTTTAAGGCTTCGCGCGACGTTTCAATTATCTTTGCCAATTGCTGCTCCTTCTCGGAAAGCTTACCTTGAGCTGTACGGCCCATGCTTGGACCCTCATGTGCAGGACTCGAAGGGTGACGTCGTCTCAGTAAGCTACTAGTGAGCAAAACGCTATCTGCGTCGTTCGAGCGAGGTAACAATGAAGCGGACGATGTAGACCCCAGTATTGAATCCTCTCCATGGCCAGAATTGCTTCGTCGACTTAGCGCCTGACAAGAACCATCCTCTTTAGCACCGCAATCACAGAAGAAATTACCGTATTTTGCATAGCTTATGTCATGGTTCTTGTGACAAACTCTTGCACACACTGAGCATACACCAACACCGTCCACCATTTTGCACGTGTGGCAGTAGTACCAGTGCTGGTTCATGAAATCTTTTTGCGTGATAGAAAACGTGCACAGTTTATTACCGAGACTATCTTCATCGGAGTCCTCGACTGTACTATCTTCCTCGTCGCCACCAAGCTCTTCCAGAATGTCGTCTGCGTCGACCAGCGATTCTTCGTCCCACGGTGGATTCATTGACTTACTGCCTTTAGCACCCAATCCAAGCAGAAGATCACTCATGTATTTCAAAATAGCAGTCACGTTATCTAGTTGGATAGCTGCCCTCCAACCACCTGATCCACTTTTTCCTGCATCCAGCACTTGGGCACGACATACGTCCAACCAATCAATGGCTGCAGCAAATAGGATAGCATGGCCACGGCCTTTGCCCGCATCAGCAAGCGTGATCATAACCTGCAGGAGATCGGAAAACTCAATTGCGTCCTGGGATGGTGACAGCAGATTGTGGCCAATCTGAATCAAAGCCTGGAACAGGGCTTCTGAAACCGATGAAGAAATACGGTTTTCGGCAACTATGTACTTGACCAATGTCTGGAGAAGCTTCCCGTTGCGCTCCAATGATTCTCCTGCCGCATCTTGAATGACCACTTTTTCATAGCTCGTAGCAGCTGCCTGCCATCCACTTTCTTTGGTCATGCATTCGTAATCGATATCCATGGCATCCTGTTGCTCACCCTCGGTTGTGGTTGGGTCATTTGCTGCTGTGGTGTTGTTTTCAGATAAACCAGTTTCCCCTCCACCTCCCGCTGCAGTTCCAGATGCTGCTAGCTGATCGGTAATGCTCGGTATTGCCGATACCGTGGCCATGTTTGTAGGAGTTGGTACATTGCTAGAATTGTTCGAGGCGTTTGCTGTAAGGCTAACTCCTCCAGGTCCAAGTAAAATGTGACTTAGCCAACTCTTCAGTCTCGCACTATCCGTAACTGCTAGTTCCGCGATGCATGCACAAAGCTCTTCCTCATCGAAGGGCGCATCAAGTTTTTCTGCAGCTTGGAACAGTTTCTCGAAGAATTGAAGCACGCGTGTGGAGTATGCTTGAGAGATATTCGTACCAGTGAACGATAGCAATATTTGTACCAGGTTACCAGACTTGGACTCGTAGAAAAAGTTGCGCATCGCTCGTAGCCCATTCGATTTTTCCAACATCGATTCCCAGTACTTAAGAATATTGCAAAGTACCGTTTCGTCGATGTTTGTTGACCGACCCGTGGCACAGAGGTCGGTATATTCAATTAAAAATTGGTAGCTATGCCGAATAATGTTGGAAAATGCGGCTAGCTGATATGCTTCACAGTTGCTGTCTCCACCCAACAGCGATTCCAAGCATTTGTTGATTGGCGCATGTAAGTATTCAGCACGTAAGTCAAACACCATTGGGATCAGTATTTCCTTCAAGCGTTCGTCTAGCTTTATATCATCGTAGTTCGGGAGCATGTAGTATATCAGGTTAATGGCTGATTTCAGGGCGTTCTTTAGAGACAGCAGTATAGAGTACGACAAATGTTTCGATACCTCCGTCAGATGCGCCTCGATGACTGTCAGAGTGTGTGTTTCCACGGGAAATGATCCACTGACAAAGTTTTCTTCCGTCAGTGTACCCAAACTCTTGCGCCACTCTACAGTTATTACATCTTTATCGTGGCCAGTAATGCAATTAACTAGCTGCTGAGCAAGCTCCGAGCAGAATGAGTTTTTCGTGCCTGCAATCCCAATGAGTGGTTCGATCAAGCAAGATGGTATCTGACCGCTCAAGTTCTGGAACATTGTTTTGCTGAAATTACAAATAAATGGTACAGCAATAATCAGCAATGATATTTATATGAAATTTTCAGTGTTACTCACTAGGTAGCCTCTCGCACTATTTCCAATACGTCCAACAAAGCATGCATGATGTTCTTCGTCAATTCTGCACGTGAAACCTCTGCCGTGATGACAGAAGGCGCGCTGTCGGACAAGGTTGAGCTAGTGCCCGGTACGGGAATGTTCCCTCCTCCCGATACAATTGATGAACTTACCGCAGCAGTATTACCGTCATGCATCACTGGTGTTGCTGACCCGGCGTTGGAAGTCGAGGCAATGGACGAGCCAGATGCTGTTGATGATGTAGTCGAAGTGCCCGTGGTTTTTGATGTTTTCACATTTACACCCTCCTTCTCTGCCCAGCAAACAGCAAACAAATGAGACATAAGACTGTCAAGAAGAATAATCTTTGACAGCCTTGGTTGATCGGGAGAGAAATTCTTAGCAAATGATTCCAACCCAAGCAGCGTCATTTTCAAACTGTACTTCACATCGGAAACGTGTTCTGTTAGACGAATCCACATCGCCTCGGCTGACTGAGTATACATTCCCTTTAAAACAAAATAAAATACAAAATGTATAATCAGGATGAAATGGTTTCACTTAAAAAGTAAAGGCCATCCTTTTACTTACCTGTTTAACGAGACTGTTTACAATCAGATAGTGCGAATGGGTTATTGGATGTAGGCAGCGGATCGACCACAACAAGGAGTGCAGGTTCGGACTCTTTTCTTGCATTAGTGCTTCAACGTGTTGGGTGGATGGTGGCAATCCGAGCAGCAATTTCCAGCTAAGACTGAAGCAATAGTGCACAGCGCAAAGAGTTTGGAACGGAATGCGAGCAAGACACATATCCGTTATACCCAGAATATCAATCAACGCGTCGATGAGCCACGGATACTTCAGTTTGTCTGGGGTACATAGAATAAAATTCCAAGCCAAACCATCGAGTTTGAACTCTTGCTGTACCTTCGATTCAACTGTAGTCAACGAGTAGAACTTGGGTTTGACGCCGCCAACACTAAACTCGTTTGCTAGCTTACGATGCTTGTCTTCTATGTCCTTTCGGCAGAATGACATCATTTTGGTCTTGTAGTTTACCAGATCTGCCAACTTTTGTTCACTATCGAGCGTAAAAACGCTGAATAAGTTCCAACGTACCTGTTCCAACAACACATTTGGCGGATTGTACAAGTGCTTCATGAGATACTCTAAGAACAACAGCAGCCGGGACAGTAGCATTATCTGATTATCTCGTAGCGGCTTATCCGGTGTCACGCTTCGGCATACCTCCGAGCATCGAATGACGCCTCCTGCTGTGAGCAAAAGGATGGATTTCTTTTGCATCAGACTGAGCGAATGAAACAGGAACAATAGCAACTGGGCGTGTTCAACGTTTAGATCCTCTATCTCCGATTCGTTCGGGACTGTTTGCGTGGAGCAAATTCCTTCCACGATCGTGTTGACAAGCCGGTGCCATACGGACAAACATGCTGCTTCTTTTTCCTGTGATGGTTTTAGCAACAAAATTTGCACCAATACAGCCAGCGTTCGTGAATAAACTTGCAGTGGCCAAACGTTCGAGTCCTGCGTCCACGGTGAAACACCCAAATGTAGCAGAAGGGCGGATTGAAGCGATTCGTTCAGCAACGAGTTAGATATTAGATTGTGTAGATAGCGCCCCACAGATCCGGAAAATTTAACCATTGCATTTTGCCACTGCATACAGCCAGGTATATCGGTCTCACCGCGTGCCGAATCTCGATCAAGGTCGCGTAATATGTTTGCCAACAGAACCATCTGCTGTTCGCTTAGACCTGTCTTCACATAGCGATTTAGATATACATGATTTCCGCCAAGCGAAACATCGAAAAAGTTGAATATTAACGATGCAAGACTGAGGTACTCGTGTGGTTCATCTTTTGCTGGCACAAGGTTAGTACCGTGACGGTTCTTCTCGTCCTTGTTTTCCTGTTCCTGGGATTCGGTCATTTCCTCATTCATGTCTGGGGAAAGCGTTTCTTTAAACCAAAGTCCGAGATAGCTATCACTGTCCTCTTCCTCCGGCTCACTTTCCTCCGAACATGAGAACGTATCGTTGAAGTAGGTCGTCGAATCGCTGTAGCTCATCGGTTCACCGTCGTTGGTGTTTTTTGTGTTGATGCGACGAAGTGTGCATGCTTTGCGGTATGAAACTGTGGCAAGGAATGTGAGCAACTGTTGCAGGGTGGCACTATTAAGCACACGCACCACGCGCTGGATTGATGTGTACTGGCCAAGAATATCAAATCCAGCGGATTCGATGCTACTGTATTCCTCTTCGTCTGTTCGGGAGTCTATCTTCAGATCATCGATAAGCTCCGTCATCAGTATGATGCTGTGACGTGCGATTGCTGCGTTCAGTACGCCAAACCCTTGCTGAACTTTGAACAGATTAACTCGCAATGCCGGTGATGGTTGAGCCGATGCCATCTGCGGTACGTCAAGAGTTTTTAAGGGACTGCGTCCCTTCAAACTTTCTTCCGACGTTTTTGATGAAACAGGAGCCATCTGCTGTAGACCGCTGGCATTTCCCGAGGCACCCATTGTACCTTGAATTCCGGATATCAACAGCCAAGCGCCCATACATATAAGGTTCTGATAAATATGAGTGCGTGTTGATGTTTTAAGAAGATTTCCAATTTTGGTGAAAATTTCCAGTCCTTTATCAACGATGGCTCGTGCGAAATCTTCTTCCTCTTCATTTTCCTTTTGTGTTTGTGTTGCTCCTGTTTGTGCCTGTCCTTGCTGTAACTGCCCAGATGATGCGGTCTTTTGCGAACCGGCAGATGCCATAGTAATTACACTCACAGCTGTTGATGTAAGAACGCAACAGTAAAGCGCTGACATAGCACATTGCGACAGGAGAGTAATTTTTTTCGGGGTTAGTGGCTCCAGCAAAGGAAGTGATATCGCCAATTGCAAATTTGTGATATCCGATTCCATCAAATTGAATATGTTTTTAATAGCGTTGGCTTCCGTATGCGTTACTGGTAGATACAGTGGACGTCCAAGCATGGTGGACTCTTCATACTTGAAACGATATTTTGCGGGAGTGCCCAGAGCCGTCGTGCACCATTTCAGTAACGATTCACCGGCATTGATGGCGTTCATACACTGTAAATTTTGCTTCACGAACATATCCTAAAATCATAATATTAAATTGTGAATTAAACATCTACTTCCAAAACTAAAACAAGAAATAACAAATATAATGCCGATAGTAAGTTACTGTGTAATGGCATTAGAAATTTTACACACTGGTTCCATATCGAAATTTCTAACTTAAGCCAATTACACTCAAACGGTTGCTAGGGTCAATCAATTTTGTTGTTTTTTACTTACGGTGCAGTCGATCTGTTCCTCACTGAGAGCGGCAAAAGTTACTGCCCAGCTGCACAACGGGGTAGTTAGCTGCTGTAAAATGACCGTAGACAGATCCGATCGGGACCGCTTCATTTCCGCTTTGGGACTTTCTTTGTCACTAGCGCCTCCTCCGGATCCACCACTGGTGCTGCTACTAGGGGCTCCAACCGATGCCGGCTTATTTCCCGGAATCTCTGGATACTTTAAGTACTTCATCCCGGCAACGGAAATTATTGACGAGGCGGAACTGGTCGTATTGGGTTGATTCTCGTTTGTCCTTTTCCCTTCGCAGAGGACTTTTAAGGCCATTAGAAGAATGCTCGGTTTGCATGGTGCCATTGTATCCAAATGTAGAATTATGTAACGAATCAATATTGCAGCAGCTTCCGTAAATTGTGGAAGTTGAGTTTGTGACACTAGTGAAAGAAAATATCAAAAAGAAACATTAGTTCGAGGCATAAGAAGGCAAAAAAAACTTGCAGTGAGCAATACTGTGTGTCAAAGATGATTGGAGCTTTTATAGCAGTGACGAAGCGAATGAGAAGAAAACAACAACTAGCCGTTGGAAGAAAAATCGATACAGTATGGCCGTAAGGGGCGCTCCGTAATGGGGTTTATGATTTTGATTCATACTTACATGAAGTGACCTGATTAGTGATGTTTTCTGCAGCCAGTACAACAAAGTTGTCGAAAAACTGCTTGTGAGCGGCATCATGTTCGAGGATTTCATTTTCACTAGAATGCAACATAAATAATCCCGATTAAGCGATGATGGCGCAGTAGGTTACACAGTCAGTCAAGGGGTGCACAAAATGTAGCGAAATTTTCAATAGAAAATAATACAGCTTCAAAGCGGTGCAAGGAGTTAAACACACATACTTACTTTAGTATGATGGTTTTTACCAAGTTTAACACATCGGTTTTGCTGATATTTTCACTTGATGATGAAAGAAAAGGTTTTAAAATTGCGGCCCACTCGACACCTCCGGAGTGGACAGCAGCCATTTTGCAACTTTATCTTGCTCTGAAAATTTTGTTCGACAAAGCAAATTGACAGCACATCGCTTACACATTAGCTCATAGTTATACGGTATTTTTTGGATTGCTGGTATACAGCTGTAGGTGAACTGAGATGATACGATGATACATGCGTTGAAAACGCAACAAAGCATGGACAAATTGGTTAAAATTGTTTTACCATATGATAAATAAGTAAAAATACGAACAAATGTTATTGTTGAAACTATTTTGCATGTTTTCATCAATTCAAAATAAAGCGAACAAAATACATGTTTAATCACTATCGAACATAGCCCAGACGTCAACATTGGATGGCCGATGCGCCAAGTGGATGTTGTGCTTCAATTGTCCTAAAACTCAAGTAGGGATACAATAAGAGTGAAAAATACAATTTTGGAAGAGTTTTTATAAAAAATTTTTCTTTGCTTGGACGTTAATCGAGTTAAAGAAGTACGGAAACAGTTTACCTTAGCGAGTTAACCCTTATCACTGAGATATTCCGAACGTCAGATCAGCTGGTTGCCGGAATTTTGTAAACATAATACATCTGACTTCGTTGTATGCGTGCGTGCGTGGTTTGTTTTTAATTTTATTTTGTATTTTTCATATGATAAGAATAATTATTTTTAACCGAAGCGCTTTCGTTTGGCCTGTTGGTAGTTTGCGAAGGACGATGAAGAAGAAACAGTGGAATCTGAAAAATGACTCGGTTTGCGTATCGAACTAGACGGACGTCCCATACCGGGCGTTGATTTAAGTTCTAGTAATCCATTTTGCACGATGGTTCCGGTGGTAGATTTTTTCCACTGCACCACTCGCACAAAGCCTTTGCAACCATCAATGTGATTACTGAAAAGCTTTCGTTTAATTCGATCCTGACAAATTGGACACTGCATCTCGTATGCATCACGCGTGAACGCAATTGCGCGCTCGAAGTGTGTGATGAACGCTTCCGCAGCGACTGTACTAATGGAAGTTTCGGGCACCTCCTCGGTATCAACGATATCAACTGTATCGAGAATGGTGGTAGAGAATAATGTTGGTACGTCGGATGTTAAATCTATCGACTCCTTTGGTGGCAGTGTGGTTTTGCATCTGCAACGAATGTTCTCGCGCTTCGGAAGCATATACCTCACATTCACGGCATAGCGTGTTGATACTTCACCGCAAACTATTTTACTCATTTCATAAATTTTATAAAACGTACCACCGCAGCTATCGGCGTGCTCTTTCCACCATTCGTTTTGCAACCCGGGAGGGCCCTCAATCGAGCGAACAATTCCAAAAAATGGACCGTAGTTGTGGCAAATGCCCGTGCAACGATACCATTGATTCTTGCATGGCAGGCTTATGTTGTGTAGCTTGTGGTTAAAGGAAATATTCGTCTGCAGCTTGTTATTGAGGAATGTCATAATTTTACGGAAATTAGCACCGTGCCCACTGTTTGGCTCTTTAGTGCCATCCGTTTTAAGCAGGGCGTGAATCATTTCATGCTAAAATAGACCGAAACAAGTGTTACCAGCGTGTACTAAAGGATAACAAAAGGGCACTGTCTCACTTACCAGAATAATACTGATGATTTCGATACGGGGTCGCAACGTCAGGAGGGGTCCATTCAGCGCAATAACATATCTGCCATGATCATCATTGAAATTCCGGTTCGTGCAAGAATTGCCCATTCCGTCCGTCCAACGAATGTCTATTTTTTTCGACTTAAATCGAGACTGGAAGAACAGTGCATCGAATTTGTTAAACATCGCTCGAATGTCGGGCAAGACATCGATAAATTTCCATTCGAAGTTATTCTCTGAATCCACGTAAACTTGCAGCTCCTCTATGAAATATTCGCTGCAATTCAGTTCTGAGGTCTGAAAATGTTGATATGATTAGTTATGTTGGAATACACGAAACTGCTTGACGGGTCGTTACCTCTGTCTTAAATAGTTGGGGCTCTGCAACACGGTAGACATTAGTGCTTAGACTTTGTGTCCTAGACTCTTTTCTTTGTTTGGGTGCAGTTGCATTTGCGGTTGCTTCCGTTGCTTGCAAAATAACATCATCATCGCTGTCGGAGAGCAAATCGACCGATCCACCTTTATATCGCGCTTGAAGTCGAACTGCCAGCAGATGATCCCGTTCAACAGAATCGACTATCAAAACGTCCTCATCGCCGGAACTTATTTCTAGGGATTCTTTATCGAATTGTTGTTGTAATTTTTTGGCTATTAAATAGTCTTCGTTCTCGTTTTCCATGATTTTGAAACAGATTCTTGTCTAAGTATGCTTCGGTGGGAAACCACTTTTCTGCCGCCGGTACGAAAACAAAGTGCACACACAAATTTACGCTTGCAGACATGTGACAGTTAAAAAGGCGCAATCAGCTGTCAACTGCCAAACAGCGACGTTTGCGTACGGATGAAATAAATAATAACAAAGCAGTGAGCGAGCAAACTTTACCCGAGCTTATCAACAAAATTTAGTTAAGGTCGAATATCCGTTTTCTTTCGTTAAGCAGCAAAATGGGAGATGTTAAAACATGTTCCATTCGCATCTGCCAAGATGGACACGCCAATGCGTTGGCGTTAAACAGGGAATGCACTCAAATCGCAGTAGCAGGCCGAAGCTGTGAGTATATCAGACGATTTCGTTGAACTATTTACTAGAAGTAAAGGGCTTAACTTGTGCATTTCAGTACTGAAGGTGTTCTCAATCGAAAACGATGGATTCACGGAGGTATGTAATATGCGTGGTGGGAAAAACCAAAATCTTAGCTACTCCTCGAACGATGTGGCATGGAGTGCACTAGATTCAAACATTCTCGCCACCGCAGCGACGAATGGCGTGGTGTCTGTGTGGGACTTGTCGAGATTCGGGCGCCAAAAGCAGCTGCTGGTGTACAATGAGCACGAGCGTACAGCGCATTCGGTGGCCTTCCACGGAACGGAATCAAATCTTCTGATATCCGGATCGCAAGACGGGACCATCAAGTGTTTCGATCTTCGCACGGACAAGTCGGCCATAAACACGTACTTCAGCAATTCGGAAAGCGTGCGGGATGTGAAGTTTAGTCCCCATGCACCAAACACTTTTGCTGCGGTTTCTGAGAACGGAACGGTACAGTTGTGGGACATTCGACGGAACGATCGATGCACGGCTCAATTTACGGCGCACAGTGGGCCAATCTACACTTGCGATTGGCACCCGAACCAGTCCTGGTTGGCGACGGGTAGCCGTGATAAGCAGATCAAAGTTTGGAACACGAACCCCAAGAATTCGTCACACGAAAGTGCGAAAAACGTTTCCCTCGAGTACACTATACATACGATCGCGGTCGTTGGCAGGATACGATGGCGGCCTGATAAAATGTTTCACATTGCAAGCTGTGCACTGGTGGTCGACAATAGCATCTACATCTGGGATCTTCGCCGACCCTACATTCCGTATGCTTCGTTTAACGAGCATTCTAATGTTACCACCGGGATAGCGTTCAAGGGTAACGATCGGCACGTGCTGCTGTCCACCAGCAAGGACTCGACGATTTTTAAACACGTGTTCAAAGATGCGGTACGGCCTGCGATGAAGGCAAACCCGCAAGGAGCAAACTTTAACTACAAGGGCGATTTGTTGTACGCGTACGAAATGAAGCTTATTCTTCCAACGCCTCCTTCCAGTTTGCTCAGCCAGGGAACGGCACTGTTGGGCTCGCGTCAAAAAACACCCCCTTCGGCGGATCAGTTTCATCTGGCGAAATCAAATCTTTCCAACTTTTCGACCAAAACCATCAATGTGAATGCAAAGGACGTTACCAAAACATCGCTCCTAAAGGACTATCTGGCGTTGAAGGGGTGCGCTAAAGAGTACATACTGACTGGTGCGTCTCTGGCGGAAATTTGTTGCCACAATGCGGCTGTTGCGAAAAAGTACGGCAAATCGAATGTTAGCTTTTTGTGGAATTTTATCAGCCAACTGTATGCGTACAGTTCTATCGCCAACATGAAGCTGGAGCAACGCAATTCGAATACAATGCAGCATGGCAGCGGTCGTTTGATGGCGCAAAACTCCAACCAATCGAGCACGGGAAGAAGTGAGGATCGTGCGATGGGCACCGGCAACCATCCTAACATAGGTCCGACGAATGCCGCTAATAGCAGCAGCACTGACGATTATCTAGAATTTACAAACAGCAAAACCGCTAACGAAACGCACGGTTTGGGGCAGCTTCTATCGGTGGACATTGAACCGGATAAGTGCGATTTCGTGTTTGGTGAGACGGAGCTAACGTTCGATTCGGTTGACTGTATAAAAGGCTTTCGGGACGGATTTCTATACACGGGGCCGCACGATCTGGCGAAAGATTACACCTTTCCCTCATCAAATCTAATGAACGCTCACGAGTTGCATCAAACCCAGCCCAGAAAACATTTGATGGCAGAAAAATCGCTGGAAACGTCTCCGCCACCACCGAACTCGGCTCCGACCTTCCTGAAAATCTCCGATCACAACCCAACCCCACCGATCTGGGAACCACACCAGGTGCTGGCAGACTGTTTGACTTTACAAACAGAAATTGGCGACGTGCAGACGTCGTCCTGCATTCTAATGGCACTAGGGGAGAGAAGGCACAGCTTGCAGATAGACGAAAGCTTCCAGGAGAACTGGCTGCTGTCGTACATCGAGTTGCTTCACCGGCATCAGCTTTGGAACGAGGCATCGCAGGTAATCAACGTCAGCTGGATCCGATCGGTGTCGGAGATGAATCAGCAGTCTACTACAATGTATACGAGCTGCGGCCAATGCTCGAAACAACTGGTTGGTTCGGTAGGATGGTATTGCGCTCGCTGCAAGTCCGCTCAAAGCTCGAAGTGCAGCGTATGCAATGGGGTCGTCCGCGGCCTGTATGCCTGGTGTCAGGGATGTTCTCATGGAGGTCATCTTGAGCATCTGAAGCATTGGTTTTCCAATAACTCCAAATGTCCGCGGTGTGGACATTTATGTGAATACGAATAAATCGGTGAACGACGAAGGTGTGTTTTTGGCGAACGCTCTGTGTAATGTAATAAACCAATAACTATACAAATAACTACTGTAAAATTCTCCATCCGCATAAATTATATACATTGAATAATCTTCCAGCTACGCTACATGTCCGTTGACTCGTCACTTGAACTTAAATGAAATCCAGCATTGCTGAAACCACCATCTCGAACGGCGTGATTGTCTACGCATTCTTCATCGCACGGAAAGGTCAGCTTATTGGTACTGGTGAAAAGTTTGCGATCCGTCAACATACCACCACCACCACCACCACCACCACTCGGAGGAACTGCGGTAGCTGCGGAAAGATGTTCTTTCCCGAGAGCTTTAAGGTCGTGCGCGCTGGTTACGTGGCGCACAGGACGCTTGGATTGCGTTTGCAATTCTTGACCTTTATCCTGATACCGATGAAGAAATTCTTCAAATTTTTTGTTACTATCGGAGCCTTGGAAAT
>KB688536.1:0-13934 GCA_000349165.1 Anopheles christyi
CGACTGTTAATCAACGGTGGCCGGCACAACGTCCTGATGTGGGTCCTGTTTGCGATACGGTTGACCACAACCGAATGACCGACGATGCTCTGCAGACACCGTGTTAAAACTGTTCGAAACGGCCTACCGAAAGAATGGGAGGAAACAGAGACGAAAAAGAAATTTTTTTTTAATTTGTGTAATTGCTTTTTGGCACACAAAGACACGACCCGGGCAGACGTGTATCGATTTTTATTTTATTTCGTGGCGGTTAGCACGATCGGATGTGGGTGATTTGTTATCGGAGTACGGGTGACCGTATCTATGGACAACGAGGAGCGCGCTGAGTATCGGACCTAGCCGATCTTTCAATGCCGCGTGGCGAGGAATTTACTTTTTTTGGGGGATACTGTTTTTGCATAGCACTGTAGGGCGGGAAAGGAAGCAAGTAGTACACCGGGGAATCCATAATGTAAGTGATCGATGTTTAAGCTAAGGGACGACACTCGAGTACTGTTGGTTGGATATATGATTGAGTCAGCGTCGCAGAATGTGCATTTTAACATGATGTTTGTGCATCATTATCAGTTGATATGGTCCGGAAGGGTATGCGACCCTTCGGAAGTGGTCTGTGTGGACGTACAAGATCACAGTAAACTTTCGTTCGGCGCATCAGCTGTTTAGCAGCAACAGTGTGGATGAAAGTGAAAAAGATAACAAATAATGGCTCTAACTTGCTATGGACTACGAACCGGAATCGATATATTGCAAACAGTTAGCCAAGATGTAACCGATTGACTCAGACAGAAATGCCAACACAGACAAACTTTTAATTTCCCCCAAAATGTTGCAAATTGGAAACTCAATAAAGTCGCAAACGGGCTGGATACTTCAAAGCGCCAATAAAGTCGTTTGTAGATTGCGCCGTAGATAGAAAGCTATGAATCATAAATGGTCTAAAACTTATTTTTACTTTAAAGATATCCAGCGCTCAAAAAACTCTCTTTACTTATCTTTATACGAACCAAAAGGAACACTTTAAACAGGATCTTCGAGCACAGACAACGTTGATGCAGATTAGAATCTCTTCCCAAACCAGACACCCTACACACAAGCCCCCCTGATATGATCTGTGATCGTATCGTGATGATGCAATCGATGCACTAGCATCAATGTCCAATGCGCTATCGTGCAAAAATAAAAATCATGACAAATTAAAAGTATTTTTTATGGAATTCTTCAACACTCAAGCGGTTTGCAGAAAACCAACTTTTTTTTTTTGGGTTTTCTGCTCTATCATTGCTACCGGATATCTTCATATCATACCGCAACCAGCTATCGCTTATCGATGTGTTAATTAAACATGGCGCAATAGAACGCAACTAAACCAGGCCAACTAATTGTAAGCGATATTGTTGAACAGATGTTGCATGAATTTTCCAACTGCTGCCACCGTGTGGATAAGGTAAGTGACATTAAAACCCGTCCACACACCCACCAAGCAGGTTGGTCTTCCCCTGATCTCCTCCTGGGCCCTGGGGGGATTGATGTATCGGATTGATCGATTTTACATGGCAGCTTGCAAGTGTATCCCATTTTATCTATGCCCCCGTCGCCCTGGAAGATATTTACTTGAGTCACCCCAACCCACCACAAGCTGTTCAAGTGGATACAAGCATAACAACTTATCGAGAAATAAAAAAAAACATCCAGAGTAGAGCGTGTTTTACATGGGGATACTACCTACTGAGGATGGGGGCCGCACACACTTGCAGCACCTTTTGTGTCGCGATGGAAATGAACTGTACCAAAGCATGCGCTGACGTGAACGTGAGTTCACTTTTCATTGAATAAATTTGTCTCCCGCCTTACTCTCAAACATCTGCCGGAAGTCAGTGTTGCATGCGTATGACGTATGTAAAAGTGGAGTGCGTTCTTATAATAGCTTTCTTTAAGGAAAAGGTTCCAACACACACACACACATTCGCGCTGAAGATGATGTTCAACGGTCAATGGATTATGAGTGCAGTACGATTACCTAGAATTCTGGGAAAGTTAACACCAACCCCTGATAGAGGAGAAGTAAGTTCAAGATAGTGGTGAAAAGCTGAAGGTCAACGATGCCACAGTAAGCGGTGAGTCCCGCCACTCTCAAACCATTTCCTCATGACCAAACAGGATCAAGCAGATTATGGTTTCTTGCTAGCGTACCGTTAGTCAGTGACAAGTGGGCATTTGTGTGTCATGTGTAGTAATTGTAGTTGAGGATGACTAGGACCTAAGATCAGTGGGTAATTTAAAGCTTTACCGATGATTCCATCCATGATGGCGCACTTGTTTTCAAACAATACTTACCTTTGTGTTTTGTATTTGTATTGAACGTTGTCCTCCTTAGGGGTCCTACGTTTCCTTCACCAAGGGATCACCGTTTTTCGAATTAATATTTGATTCGTCTAAAAACACACGTATTTATGACACGTATCACGCAACAGTACTATCATTGAAGGTCGTGTTCTTTCCCCCATAGCATACATCCCTTTAAGCAGCACCTTTAGCATCCAGTTTGATTACACATAAACAAACAACTTTTTAACCTTAGTTGCAAACTTTCTCGCATCGGAACTTTAAACTTTTCTTCTAACACCACCTAGATCTCATCCCCACAAAGCACTTCTATTCCGATTACGATTACACACCTTGTGTTATCTAGCGCAGGAGCTTAACAAGGGAAACGTTGTGTTGTGTTGCACGAGCAACCACCGACCGTGTACTAAAGCGCGAACGGTGAAGAAAACTGCTGATCTACCCACTAGCGGTCTATCGGTTAGCGCGCGGGGTGAAGCATTTTTAAGGGAAAGTACACGTACCGACCCATTATCAGTGCCCATCATCATCCCCCTCTTCATATATATCGCACAACCCGAAACACCTCTCGATACCTTATTATTGGTTCACCAACACTACACCTTATCGAACACAACGGTTGTTTGTGGGTGTGTGTATGTGCTTGGTACCCCGGTGGGAAGAAGCAGCATGTCAATGCTGCCCACTTTTTTTCTTTATGAGGGTGTCTCCTTGAACGCACTTCTTTGCCATCGAATTGGTTCGTTTTGTAACCTACTCATGCCGACTGAGTGGATGTGTGTGCAGTTGGTGGAATAAGGGTTTGTTTACGTTACGTCCTGCGGGTGTTGGTCATCCATAAACTGACCCGCACGTAGGACCTGTGCGGTTTGAAGATGCTCACGAGCGATGTGAAGCATTCGGTATAAATCAGTTTTAAAGTGTTCACTACTGGCATTGTGTAATACTAGAAGAGATTAATCCCTTTTATAATAGGGTTGATTAATAGAACAATGTAAAAAAATCCCCTCAACGATATGATTTTTTTTTACCAAAAAGTGCACTCTATACTGTAAAATATTTGTTTTTCTAATAACTCTAATCAAAACCACTTTAGCGCCAACACGTCTGACAAACGTGCAAACGGAATTGGGAATGGGTGGACAAGAGGTCACAATTATTAGGATTGTTTGTCCTGCCTAGCACAATGTTATCTTCCCTAACTGGTTAGTAATGAACGAAATATTCAAACTCGCTGTCCGGCACCGATCGATTTTGTTTCCCATGTTGGGTTGCTGTACATCGTCTCAAGTACGCTTCAGGCAGATAGATCGATGCGCATAATACAAGGCGTATGGAGCGCAAAAGATATTGGTTTTCTGTTTTGGTACTTCAGTTAATTGTACTATCAGTCTAGTGCATCACTACCACTACTACTCTGCTCAGGTACGGCCAATCTCGATTTATGGATTTACAATCGCTGTCTACACTTGCGCGGTGAAAGCGCAATATTCTGTTTCCCAGGAAGGTTGCGAGATTTCGGATACGGGTACAAGCGATCACTAGAATTCGAACGAGACACTTACGAGCTTATGTATGATTTCGTATTATTTAACATTTATCTTCCGCTTTCGTACTTAATGTTAATGCGCTCCTAAAAGGAAACGAAATATTTTTTCCTTTTGTAAAGTAATCCACCCCGGAACATTACCGGAAAATGCCAACACCACCCAGAGCGGATGGGGCAGAGAAAAAGCGGCCATATACACCGGTGAAAGTGTTCGACCAGCGACATTGTCCGGCCGTGTGCGGATGGTGGCGATTACGTTTGGTATCTTTATGGGGACAAAAGGAAGCAAATAAAAAAAACCTCCGCTCTCGATCTCACTTTAGCAGGGACCATTTCAGTTGCTCTTTGGCCGACTGTAGAACCTGCAAGAAGAGAAGCAATCAATCAGCGGAAATTTAGCATCAGGGGACGGAACATTCGGGATGTGACTTTTTTTTTTTTGGTGTGCAAATACGAAGCGTTCAGTGAAAAGGGACAGAGGGGTTTTTTTGTTGTTTGTTTTAATGTTGTGACTTTCATTTGTTCGAATTGGTAGTTTCGTTTGTTCGAATTGTTCCATGGGTACCGCCTTTTTGCTGCCAAATGCTGCCTAAGGCGGTGGTATGTGTGCTTGTTCACTTCAAATACTGTACACGGCTTGTGGTTTGCTGAGCGTTGAACGCATCCTACCAAAACAGCCCATGAATGGCATTAGTTACCTGGGCAACGGTTTGCTCGCCGATCGGAATGTCGTCGTTTCGCAGGTCAACCCGCTTCATCACGGACGATGGATCTGCATCCAGGATAATGCTGCAAAGCAAGGAATTCAAACAATTATTTTATCAATTCCTTTTACACGCACACACACTCATCACTTACCCTCCATCACATATTTCATCAAAGGCCAGCATTACAATGTCGAGATTTTCCAGCACAGCACGCTTTTCGACGTTTTTCTTCAGTATCATCGTGATCGTGTCGTACAGACAGTTCAGCACCGACAGCAGTATTAGCTCGTTCTCCTGCGTACTACCCATCACGTAGAAAAACAGATCCACGTTACTCTTGTACACGCAGGTCAACCCATCCAGCATGATAATTTCCGCATCGGCACGGTGTGTTTTGTTAAACAGATTCTTCTCGTACGCACGCTGCTCCTTGACCGTCGGGAACACGTTCTTGTCGTAGTATTTGGCCAGTATCCGGTTACCGTCATTGTCCAGTATGCACATACCCTTGATGGTGTACAGCGTCGGTTCCTGTTGTGCCCGGCAAAGAGAAGGACGATGATGATGACACACCGTACCATGTTGTGTGAAGTGTTCCACTTTAAGTGGCCATTTTACGCCACAAACTTACCATAAGCGAGTCCATGCTTGTAGCCGTAGATTAGTTTATTGTGTTGACGCACTAAATAATCTCCTTTCCTGTCAATAACTGTGTAATTTACAACAAAATCTACGAAACAGTCCTCTTCCCGCAACCAACACAATAAAATGTTTACGTGGAAAAGACAAATGTCATAACAAACGTACCATCTGTCAAACGCTGCACGACACACAGGGTGGCTCAGAAACGTTGGTTAAGAAACTCAAACTCAAACTATCGGTTATTTTGATAATTGAAAAATAAAAGCGATGAAAATAATTTATTGTGCCGTAAGATTGCTTGCAACCAGGTGTTTGGTGATTATAATTAACTTGCCCTTGTCAGACACGTTAATGGCGCCGGCAACCGCACCGCGTACAGTGCTTGCTAACCGGTGGCCAAATGGTGGGCGTTTTCTTGGGCTGCTCTTCCTGTGCGGCCGAGCTATGCTGCCCGGAACCGAAGAAATGATCCAGAGGTTCGTTCAAATCACTCCTATGTACTGGCGCTTGTGGTGGTGGTAGAATCGTTCTCCGTGGCATATAGAAAGGCCCATTGGAGGTGGTAGTACTCGGTGGTGGGAAAAGACTCTTCGCCGGTGACTTACGATACATTCCAACGGTTGGTAGCGGTGCGTATGGTACAATGTCCGAATCTTCCTCGGTGCTTTCGTAAGAGGGTGTGTCCTGCATCACCGGTGGCAAATGGGCAGGTGCGTGCATTTTTTTGGTCGCATGACAAGCGCACAGTGGTGGATAAAGGGCCGGTCGCTCGGTTGTATGAGCACCGTGCTCATAGGACGACGCTTGGGCCGAGCTGGATGCGCCACTGGTTAGCGTTCGAACGTACAGCGGTGCCATACCGTTGGACTTCCGGTGCTCATACGCAGGCAGCCGTGGTTTCTTCACGTGAAATTCTGCTTTGGGTTTGTAGCCGAAATCTTCTTCCGATTTTAGACCTTCGAGTGAAACGACCTCAAAATCGATGTACTCACCAGACAATGGTCGTCCGGAAAGGAAGGGTGGACGCTTCGGACAGTCGCACCGCTTTATGCAACGACCATTGTGCCGTACGTAGCCATCTTTGCACACGCAGCACGTTTCGGGAGTACAAACTTGGGGATGTTTCACACCGGCACAGTCCTTTTCGCAGGTAGGTTCGCACGATGGCCGGCAGTGAGTGAGCTTCTCGTTCAGGCCGCACGATTTTGGCAAGTGGTTAGTGCGCGGAGTCGTTCGGTAGTAATGGTGCTTCTGCGGACGGTAAGAATCGTACGTTACAGGGTTCCGCGGAGGACACGATTCTTTCCGTATGCAGGAACCATCGTGCCGTACGTATCCCTGGCGACAGACGCACGTTGGTGAGGGAACCGAATCCGGTGTACGGCGACAGATCGCATGCAGACAATCGTCCTCACACGTCGGTTCACAGCACGGTTCAGACTGTTTTAGCACTTCGTACGGCGAACACATGTCTGCGGAAGGGTAGGAAACGGAGAGCATTGGATTACTCGGAACAAAATGGTATGGTTTGTCACAAACTTACTCTTTTCCGGTTCCCCATAGTTGACGGCTGTGATGGTACCGCAGTGCGTACCGCCAGCCACCAGCAGCAACAAAATGGCGCTGCACCCGGCAGCGCTGAGAGTAGCTCCAATGGATCGCATAGCACGTCTGGAACGCGGTTTCGGAAGAATGGGTCACACGATACTCTACGAAACACCCTGCAGTTCCCGCCAGTTACACCCTATAGCCGAGGCCAGCTGTGACCGTACTGACTATATATGCGATCGCCATATACCCTCCGGATGGTAGCGGATGTGCGATAGAGCACCGTCCAGTAACAGGGGCGATAGAAATCCGTCACGTTTTCGGACGCATTCAAACACACTTTCGTCGAAAGCAGCATCGCCCGAACGCGCACTACCTCTAGCGATGATAGCTGGTCAAGGTTTCGGGTTGATAGCCACCAAGTCAAATCAACGAAAGGCCTTCCTATGAGCTCTGAAGGTGTGCACGGTTTATTTTTTTGTTTTGAGTCAGGCGTTTGCTCCATTTTCTCCTTTGTTTTTGTTGTTAAATATGGGCAAAAGCAAAAACCCTCAACCAGCGGTGAGGGTCGAAAAAATTGAGAATGTGGAGTTCAGATACGTAGAGCGGTATGCGGCAGGTGTTAACTATTATCTCACTAGCTGCAAGTATGCACGTGCACCGTGATGTATAAGCAAGAAATGAGCATATCCGGTATGTGTTGGGTAAATTCCAGAAGAACTCTATTGTTGCGTCTTGTGATGGTTATTTTGGAAATGTATCTTATGCCGTGTGCAACATGATCGGCCTTAGAGGTAGGATCTACTCTTCTGTTCAACCTTGACCCGGGAAGGTGGCAGTCAAAGAGCTGGTTGCGACATCCGTGGCACAATTTACAACTGGTCCGATGCAATGTGCTAGTAAATCCGCAAAACTATCTAGCGATCTAGGTATGGTCCAACTACCACTTTTTCTCAGTTCACGTGGATTGCCTGAATGGACTGGTCGGGATGGGTCGTCGGGGGTCACACGAATGAGATGGACAGGTACTAATACATAAATAACGTAACGCTTAGTGTAACAAAATGTAACGCTTGAAGTATTCAACATCATTTAAATACGTAATGCCCGTCCTCCATTACGATGCTTTTGTGGTATAATTGTCATCTACTAAGGAATTGAATAACCCTCAAACATAAATGGAATTCAAACGAGTGTGTGTGTGTTATGTAACACAGTTTAGAACCTCTGCCTCCTCAGTATGAGCGATACGTAATCTATGGATGATGCCATATATCACTCTTTGCGAACAGCTTGCACGCAGGTATAAGGTGTATTTCAAGATCGTTTTCTAAGATATGCTGTTAAAATCTTGTCGGGATATAAGCAGCACCCTTTGTATGAATTATTGGCCCGAGCGGACAACTTCATCATCGTTGGTTGCTATCCTCAAGAATACGATTGACGATGAATGTGGTGAGGATCAATGTCTCATCAGTTTTAACACAAGTTGGAGATCTACTTTGATTTGACTAGACTTTTAAGTCTGGATATTATACTTGGTGTTGGTCTTGGTCTACTGAATGTTTTATTAGGCTATAGCTTCTCACCGTATCAGATTTATTGACATTTTTATTTAACATTTCACGTTTGGTTCGATCGAAACATTCTGTAAAGGGGTATATATTTGTAGAATAATATTTCTCCCTCAGAAGCTAAATAATAAACCCTTGTGTTGCTTGCCTTTTTTGTTTTTTTATTTCAGAATCAATATTTTTTGTTTAACACTTGCGTGTTTCGTCATGTCAGTGTTTGATGATGTGCGTTGCTAGTTGAATTTAGCACGAATTGCAGGCACAGGAAACGGTTTTCGGAACGTACAGCCGATAACGGGACGCACTCTTCGGACAGGCCGTCGGTTCCACACAGTGACCCTGGTAGCGGACGAGACCGGGCCGGCAGGCACAGGTAGGCTGCTCCTGTACCAACAGCAGCGGGCTGCACTGCACACCGGAACAGTCGTTATCGCACGTTGGCTCGCAGCAGGGCTGCACGAAGACTAGCTCCTCACAAGCCGCACAGGTTGCTATGGCAGCGGAAAAGAGATGGAATGAATACAACATAAAATAATAAAAAACGTGAGTGTGTGTGTTCACGTGCGAAGTAGTATCTTACGAGCAGGAGTAGGTTTGGCTGTAGTCTCGCAAGGCTTCTCCTCGGATGCGGGATGATACTTGGGCACTGGATGGTAAACGGGCTGCACGCATTGGCACGGCGTGTGACCACAACCGCACGAAGGGGTCTCGGGCTTAGGGGTAGTTTCGCAAGGCTTGTGCACGGGAGCAGGATGGTAGACGGGTTGCACGCACTGACAAGGAGTTTGGCCACAACCGCAGGAAGGCTTCTCGTGCACGGGATGACAGGGAGGGGGAGTAGTCTTGTGGGGGGTAGTTTCGCAAGGCTTGTGCACTGGAGCAGGATGGTAGACGGGACACTGACAAGGAGTTTGGCCACAACCGCAGGAAGGCTTCTCGTACACGGGATGACAGGGAGCAGGGGTAGTTTCACATGGTTTGTGCACAGGAGCCGGATAGTGGACGGGTTCCACACACTGGCAAGGCTTATGGCCACATTCGCATGGTGGAGGATGATAGACGGGGGCGGCAGTTGTGCACGGCGGTTCGGTAGGTTTCATTTCCGGCGCTGGGCAGTGCGATTTCGGCACACAGCAACCATCAAGGCGTACATAGCCTTGCATGCAAACGCAGGTCGGCTGGTACACGAGCATCTGCTGGCAGGAGTAATGGTCACAGTCGCAGTCACACGTCGGTTCGCAGCACGGTGGCGAAGCTACCAGCACCTCGTTCATGGCGCATTGCGCTGCGCAGGGGAGAGAGAGAAACGAAAACGATTAATTTTATTTAAAATCCAAAATTGAGTTCTACCCACTGTACGGTGATGAAACGGCCACTGCACATCCTGCAAGGGACACTACTGCCAACACAACGGTTACCACCTTCATTGTGAATGAAATGGAACACTACCAGAAACCACTTTAGCAGGAGCACTTGCAAAACACCTTGCTGTCAGGAACCGCTTGTTCAAGCGAACTGATACCCTCCTTCCATGAGGGGATAGAATATATACCCCATACAGCCCCGCACCAGGGAAGATGCAGCACCGGCGATTCTAAGCTAGCGATAAGCCATGTGTCTGGTGTCATTCAAAAAAATCCTTCCAACACACGACCAATATCTTGCCTAGTTCGATTGTGCGTGTGCGTTCCACGGTTAACAGGCGGAAAAGGGCAGCGCTCATCATAGGTGGCCCACTTCATGAAACAGTGTTCCTCGGTGTACACATACATACACACACACAATCGGCCACTACGGCCGACATTCCAGCGACAAGTAATATCAGCCTTATTTTTTTATTGACCTTGAAACGTTTACTATCTCCGTACACCTTCGCATTAGACCACTCGGTGGCGCTTGGTACCACCGCTTTTCCTGGATAACTGGCCACCATACCACGCATTTCTTAAAAGCGCACGAGGAAGATATACTGGAATGTTGTTAACAGGCCAGCTTAATCTCGCACCGATTTACTAACTGTTTCCCAGCGAACCCTGTAGCAGCAGGGTTGAATCGTGAGACTTTTTCCTGTTTTCTTCGAGACACCGACGGGTACGTGCCGCAGTAAAGCTTGAGTCTGGCGTTCAGTGGATAAGTAAACGGTACTGAAACAGTTGCAAATGTGTACCAATTTAGCGTAAGAAAGTTCTACCGCAAGGTAAGACGTGAGCGGTGGTAAAAAGGATTAGGAAAAGTAGTTTTATGGACAATTAAAGCTTTATTGTCTTTATGTTAATGGAGGAATTTGAATGTATTTTGAATGTTCAACACAAGTCATAACATTAGTATTAAAATTAAATTAACTTCGATAAAACGTCGATAGTTAATAAATTTAAATAAAAATCTAAAACCTAGTAATACCCGTACAACAGGTTTTTTTGTGCGAGTTCTTGGATTCGACAGTTAAATACCAGAAGATAATTAATTGTATTTTCCTTCGCCTAATAAGGCCTTAACTGTAATAATGGTGCCCATCTAAATATCGAATTGATCGAGAACGTAGAATAAGAATGGTAAAGTTTAGTTCAGTTCAGTTGTGGTATCGTCTACACGAAATACATGACATGATCATGCGATCATGCGATCATGCGTATTCATGCTTGTGATACAGTTAATAAGACAAGATTAGTAGTGAATTAGTAGATTAGTTCGCTGCTAGCGGCGCAATTTATTAAAGTAATGAGTGCAGTACATTTCATTAAAGTGATGAACTTTTTTAGAATTTGGTAAATTCATTGAATTTGATACACACTTGAAACTCCACACAATGTTGATAGTAGTTCGCTACTGTTATTCGAACAGTGTAAGCACACTGTTATACATATGGCCTACTTTGTGGACATTTAAAATCTAGCTTTAGCAGCGGCTGAATGGACTGAATGGATACTGCAAGACGCGCTGTCAAAAATTTATTTACAAAATGGTCGATATGCCTAGAAGTGAAGAAGAAAAGAAACTAACTAAAACTACACAGTAGAAACACAGAATACAAAAGTAGTGTATAAAAAATCGTCTTGTATTTTTTTAAATAAACATAACCTTTTTTACATTAAACAAACTGGCCCCTTATACTAATCAGTGTACTTAAAACTCCTCTCTGGCTCATCCTCTCTCCTTTCAATCGTTCATTTGCCACATTTTAGACAGTGGGCGGCAACGGGTACGTACAGTCGGTAGCGGGATGTGCTTCTCGGACATGCGGACGGTTCTATACAGTGGCCCTGGTATCGCACCGTGCCCGGGCGGCATGCACACGTCGCCTGCTCAACCAGCAGCAGTGGACAAGCGGTATCGGAACAGTCGTAATCGCACGTAGGTTCGCAGCAGGGCTGCATAAACACGAGCTCCTCACAGGCTGTACAAGATACTGCAAGAAAAAAGAAACATTACAAGATGTTTGCAATTGTTAAAAACATGTAAGTGAAAAAATATTATTTCCATTACCTGGAGGTTTTGTAGTGGGAGCGGTTTTCGTTGGACAGGGCGTTGTAGTCGTTGGGCAAGGCGTAGTAGTGGTCGTTACCGGTTTGGATATCGTTGTGGTTGTGCATGGTGGTGGTTTGATTGTGGTGCAAGGAGCAGGAGTGGTCTTCATGCAGGGTGGTTTTGGTCGGTAAGATGAAACGGTTTGGTAATGCTGGGGTGGATATGATAGGTAGGGGGGCGATGGAGGAGGAGGAACATATGTGACCGGTGAGGGATACGAAGGACGGACAGGAGGTGTGTAGCCGTACTGTTTGGGAGTGGTCAGTACGTATGGTAGCTTGGGAGGTGAAGATGGCGGGTTAGTAGTATAACACGGTGGTTTAGCAGTTTCAATGCAAGGTGCTGGAGTGGTTGTATTGCAGGCTGGTTTTGGGGAACTGGTAACACACGGGGGCGTTGGCTTTGATGGAGTGGTTGGCGGTACAGTTGATGGTGTAGATGGACAGTCCGATTTTGGAATACAGTCTCCGTTGTATCTCACGTAACCTTCGATACATACGCAGGTCGGTTCGTAGTGGAGAGTCTGGGGACACACTACACGGCAGCACTCATAGTCACAGGTTGATTCACAGCAGGGTGGATTCGTATGTAGCACTTCATACTCCGAGCAGAAATCTGGAACGAAAAGATTAACAAAACATGAACGAGTCCTTACAACCCACACACACATACACATGCAACCTTACCATGTGAAACAGTTTTCGTACAGCTGATGGCACTAGCGGATCCGAACAGGATCAGCACAACCAATCGAAACATTGCTTTTGTAAAGGCGCTAGCGATCGTTTTTCGTTTTTATTAATCCTTCTTCCTACTCGCCGTTTGACTGTCCTTGGCGCAATAGCGTCAGTTGCACACCAAAAATGACACCCTCCGCCGGCGAGACATGACTGTTTTATACCTTTTTCTTCACTGTCTCTCATGCTTTACTGGCCATTGATTAGACAGTACTATCTACTCACTCGGCCTAGGCACGGTCAGTTGCTCTGGTGAAATTTTTTTAAAGCACAAAAACTGTCCCTCTATCTCCGACACACCGACCTGGGCGCTTTAACAGCAATCGCTGTAATGAGTCACCTGCCCATCGTGCGTCTCGTGCAAGCAATGATACACCATGTCCAACCGTTTTCTCAGTTCGTTTACCCATTCGGGGAAATTGTGTTTGCGGAGAATAAATCATCAGTCAACGTTTCTTGAATTCATGCGCTTTATTCTACCATTTTCTACAGCGGCAATAATATTTCATTCATTTCATTTCGCTTCTTGTATGTGTGTGTTATTCTGTAGTTCCGGTACGGCTTTACAAATGTTTTGTTTTCTCCTTCTCCCTCCCAAAAAAAAAAAAACAAACTGTTTCGCACCCTTCGCTCTCTTATCATGTATAACACTTACTTTTAATAGTATAGTAAAGAGTTTAGGGGCCGAAGCAAAACGCTTCAAAGTGTGCACGTCCGCTGTATGGTTATTGTGTATGTTTCAGAGTTTAGATTACAAAAACAGGGGACTTTCACGGATAGTGTTTGATAGAGCAAGTTGTTACGATCCTTTCGGCGATCGAATCCGTAGCGATCGTGTACGGAAAAGGTAAAGCACGTATGGTTTCAAGGGCGGTTGTGAGGCTTTTTTTTGTGTGTGTCTATACTAAGGCGCAGTGTGGTGTTGATATTTGTTTAACATTTTCTCTTACTCTTTTCTAATCAAGACTTTTTCAAGACTAACGTAGAAATCGAAACAAACAAAACATGGAAGCTCTTCCTCTTTACACAGTTTGTGTTTACTCTTTTTTCCTCGTATCCCTGCTGTTTATGGGAGGGGCGGTAAATGGTGATTATTAGGTTTTGTTGTTTCTTTTATCCAGTAATTTATCCCACTATTACTTGTTACTCCGATTATTCACTTAAATTTAACGTGTATACATTGTATATATGTGTGTGTGTGTGTTTTTTTTTAAATTCTGTCGTTTATTTATTTATTTATTTATTCTCATCTTTAAACTAATTTTCTGCTCTGTTAATCCTATTGTTGATTACGTTTTGGCTATACAAA
>KB688547.1:2500-14549 GCA_000349165.1 Anopheles christyi
GGGCGTAATTGCGCTTGCGTGTATGCAAATTCGCGATGCGTTTCGTTAACTCCGCTGTACACGCGAGACACTGGTGGTGATGTCTATTTATGGCAGATAATTTGATGCCACTATTTGCCTTCGAATTCGAACACTGGGTGCGAATTGGAGCCCATTAAGGAACTATCTACTGCCAGCCTAAATTGAAACGAAATCTTTTCGTCATTGTCAATTGACAATAATCATGTCCGTACAATCTGAGATATCATGGTTAGCTTATATCATCTAGCAATTTATTTGACAATTTAAATTATTAAACACATATTTTTGAATCTGTTACGATAAAAAATGAGAAGAGTATCATAAACCTTGAGCAACCCTGTGTTCCTGTATTTTCCATATTTTACTTATCATATTTAAATTTACATATTGTAATTCTATTTCCTCAAATTCATTTCTCCAATGTTTGTACCTTTGGTATGGACACTAAATGTTAATCTTATTTTATGGAATCAACTTGCAGTAAAATATATAGATAAAAATGTGAGCTCAATAAGTAACAATCAGTAGAACTTGAGGGAAATTCTTGGTTTTAGAAGCAATAAGAAAATAATAATACTTAAAAAGACTTCCAACACTCTGGAATATCTTCATCTAACATACCCTAATCATCCGTTACAATCAGTCAAATAAAGGTAATCTTTATTACTCTCATGATTCTGATAAACATAGAATGGACAATCAATGCCCTACTTCCAGGATCATATTCTCCAAAACGACTTCCTCTTTTCCTGAAAACCCTCCCCGGTAAGTAGTTGGCATTCCAAACCCATCGTCCTCACAGGTGTTCAGCTGCTATGCTCGTTTTTTTTCTACCACCACATTCCACAAACCGCTTGCCACTAATTACCGTTCATCTATTGCGCTGACCCAAATTTCATTGATAGGATCTGGCTCATCCATTCAAGTTATTGCTCACCCAGCAAATGTCACATTTCATGCCATCCGTCGTGTGCGCCATGTTTACCTTACCGTACAGACCAGTATTTTGGCAGGGTATGAGATACCGAGTATCTCACCCACTACTCGATTTGGCCACGCTCAGCCTACCGAACGGGGGCCTTTTGCTCGTGTGTCTGTGTGTTTGTGTTTACGGTTTGCGTTTGCCCGTTTTGCTAGCTAAATTTAAACGACCATTAAATGTACATGCCTGTCCTCTTCGCGGCGTTCCATCCACCTGCACCGATCAAAAGACCAATCGGTAGTGACATCAGAGGGAAAAAAAAGAAAACGTTTTAAAGAAAAGACCACATCTTCGATGTGACAGGGCGCCAAATATGCACCGACGGAATCGGATGGCCAAACGTCACCGATGGTGATTTCGGAAGCGGAAAGACACATACCAATACACACGCACACAGAGCTCTGTTGCACCTTCTGATTACATTGTCGTGAGTAGCTTCATTGTCGAATAGGGGTGCTCTTGCAAATAGAAAACACCACTTTTGGTTACCCTTTTGCTGCGCTACAAGGCACCGTACAAAGTCTGGCCGGTATGTGTCTTCCCCACATCAACAGCTGACGGAATGCTCTGTGTAGCGAACATTCGTTGCCCGGCGCTCCGATGCAATGCCGATCGGTACCGGGGATGCTTTCTTGTCTATCGCCTAAAAAGGAAAACGTCTCGTGCGATCACAGAAGAACTGCTCATCCTAAGCTACACCTCAAGATCTTCCCTGCCGTCACGCGTTGTGTGTGTGTGTGTTTGTGTGTATCTAGAGCGAAGTTGGCACCGTGACTACATCGTGGCTGCGATAGCGATGCTACCGACAACCAAGTGCGCTTAACATAGATTTCTAAAAATAAGGCCTCTATCGAAGTGCCGGCCGATCACCATTACCAAGACATGCTTCTAAAAGATGCCACCAACAAATCCGTCCCTGTTCCTATCTCGATGCCTCACAGACGTGAAAACAACGTGCTAGCAATCGTTCCCTTCTGCAATGCCTACTAGATCTACCCAAAACAATCAGATCGATGTAATTTTTTGAGACATCTTCATTACGGCTAGACACACTGTGCCGAACAGAACCACGCAAGAACGCTTGTTTAGCAGGTCCGCAGCGCAATACACGTTCCAGCTCGGTAAAGTGTACACGGTACAACACTTCTCCTACCAGGTGGTTGGAACATCGAAAACACCTTCACGCCCTGAACTTGGCAATGGAAGTGGGCAACCGTTCGATCACTGAAGCGCCTCACAGGCCCCGGTGGTCCATGGTGTGTGGAATTGTGGAAATGACTCAGAACTGAAGCTGAATATCCTCCAACAATAATCAGCTTGCAAATTACTGTGCTGTCGTGCCGTGGTGCAAATGGTGCAACAAATTCACATATGATGGGATTTAAACCTGGCACACCTACACGCGTTGCCGAATGTTTACGCTGGCACGCGCTATAAGTGCCTTTAATGAGTGTTTGATGGATGATCGAAGTTAAGTTATCCAAGAGGGTGTGTTTTGTTGGTGCAAATGGGGCAATACGTTCAGCAAGAGGTGTACAATTTAAATGCAGCACATGTTTTGTGGTGTTTTTTTTAGTTTAGTTCAGAATTTCACCAGTTTTTCAACATATTCTGGGGACTTTGATGGGGGAATAGTTTTTGGGGACAAATGAAAATGGGTTTGCGAGAATTCTCCTGAAGAATTGAGGACACTCAGTAAGAAAAAAACAACGCACGCAATTTGTCCCGAATCGATCCCAAACTCCCTAGCATCTTCTGGGCGGTCGCGTACTCATTTCCAGACAAATGCACGCCTCGCAATATAAATCACCCACAAAAACTTACATCGTAATTTTTAAATGAAGCGTAAAACTACATGCTTCTTATCGTTGACATCCAAATTTGCCTGCTGTCCTCAGTTTGTACCAAGCGTTTTTTATTCGTCTTTCCCCTTTTTTTGTCGATTTGAATAATTGTCCCTCCACTCGGCCCGGTTCATGCATAATGCAATGCTTTCCATCCCACTACCCCTTCGCCTGTCGTTGGAGAAACGCTGTAGATCTGAAAATCGCCAGAATCGTCCAACTGTTTGCTCCATTCGTACGTACCATAAATCATCGTACAATAGAACATTAGAAACAGAACGAGGACGATTTGGTGTGCTCGGTGACTTCTACATTTTAACTGTGGCTTTCTTTGTGTTTTTTTTTGTTTCTGTGTGACTCTTCGAAATGGTTCGAAATGGATGTAAGTTTTTCAAAAACTTAACAAACGTACAGCAGTGCTAGCTTGTGACGCGCACAAGCAATACCTAAAACAGAAGGGGCGACATAATTTGGCGTTTAAATTATTGCTTTTCTAGCCAGACTCCAGAAAGCCGTTTTTACTAAGGCCTGCTGACACAGTTTGGAACATAATAAACGCAAGCATGTCCTTTTTTCAAGCTCCAAATATTTTCCTTCCCGCCAAATTAAGCGCCATGCATTGTCACAAACATGCAAAATATCACTTCCACAAACCGTGTGTCATGCTTCTTCATATTTTTTTCTGTTTGATCCGCTGTTTATTTGGAGTTTTTAAAACTGTCCACCCACCCGAACCGGGCGATTATGTTAACGATCGCCCGCCGTGTCATAACACCCATCGGGGCATAACAAATTGACCGAAAGCTGTTACTTGACGTGGTGCTGAACATTTGCTGGGAGGTTTTTTTTTTTTTTTGGTTCTTCCTTCTCCTCCACTACGGCACGCGACTGGACGTAGAACGCCGATGACACCTTTTCTGACACGCTGTTGACATGCTGGGAAAATGTTGCTCCACGCGGGAGTGACGCGCGAGTACAACCCCTCATACCACAGCTTTGTGGAGGCACGCGTGCTGACGGGATTACGGTTGAGCTGACACAAACAGCGGTGGCCAGCGTTTGACGGCAGACACACCGTAATCGTGGGTGACCTAGGGATAATTAGCTTGGTGGGTGGGAAGAGCAGGTGTGAAAATTTTCACCTGAGCCCCGAAAGTAGCCGGAAGAGAGGTGGATCTTGTTTTTTTTTTTCCTGTTGCTGTTCTCACGCTGACAACTTATGAACAGTCAATCGATACCGCTGGTGGGAAAGCCTGGTAGGTTAAACTGTTTTTAATTATGTCAATCGTGTCATAATTGCTGTTTCATTTTCTTACAAAACTACTCTTCATCCACTTGTTTGCATGTTAATTGTAAAGCACAGGGTGGTTTATATTTATTTACCACGTAAGCCCTTTATTTACAATTACTCGAAAGGTTTGTATTGTGACGCAACTGATGGACTGCAAAAATAAATCAACTCTCGTAATTCTTGTCACCCATTGCACGGATGGCGTGCGACGCGGTGAATGTAATCTTCAAACAAATTCATCGTTGGGATGGTGGTGGTGGTATGCTAAGAATAAATATCATTCTCATCACACATGTTTGGTTATGGTTTGTGTGAACTGGCCAGTGTACCGATTCTTTGCTGGTGGTCATGAGAACTTGGGTTTCTTTTTTGTACCACGGATGAGGCAGAATCAAAACAAAGGCCGATTACTATAAATGGACATTCGAGCGAGACAGAAAGAGGGTTTGAATATGATGACCAGCTTCAGTGTCCACGTGCTTGGATATTTTTAAGTAGCAAATGGGTGGAATCTACTTAAAACAAACAGGGTATCTACTTGTTTTTGATGTTTGAAGTTCGAACGGTTCTTTTAAGTTATTATATCTGTTCAGAAATTGTTTTTTAAAATGTTTTTGTTCTCCTCTATGTTCTATCAACATAGAACAACATCTATCTCAGAATAGATCAACATCTATTCTATAGAATGTTTTAATATTTTTTATTTATTGTCAAACATATTGCTGATCGCTTAGCAATTAATGATATAAAACTGAAATTTAAATAAAGATTAACATCATACCGGAAAATGGGAAAAATTCGATCGTTATGGTCCCATATTTTCCCTTTAGTTAAATAAAAATTTAGCGATATTTTCTGACATATTATCCTCGAAAAATTGTTTAGCAAGAACAATGCCTGTCTAACTTTTTTTTTCAGAAGAAAATGACCCTGAATATTTCAAACTTTTCCTAAGATAAACTTCCTAAATATCTAAGAAACTTCTCGTAACAAAGTGTTCCAGAAGTTCCAAGATATCGTCACAACTCCTATAATTTTGTGTCCTGGAGACCTACACCTCCTTCTCGTAATGTTCCCGGCGTCAGTCGTCATACGTTTGAAATGTTTGAAAAGTACTCAACATCAGCAATATTTATGAATAAATTTCAACAACAACACTCAAGACCTGCTAGCTAAACAACTTTATTGAATCCTTATCAGGTGTAACACGCAACACTTCCAGCAACATTTAAAGAACTGATAACTCACTCACATTTTCGCAACGATTATCACACTTAAATTATTAACAATCTTCAACCAAGGGTACTTGCTAACGCCATGCACTACCGCAAGTGACCATCATCTTACCTTTGGACAGAAGAGGCAAAACTTATTCTTACCCAAGGAATATTTTGCGATGGTGCCGGTTGGTAAGAATATAACGTACGACTTTAGTACCTGCAATCCTTTACGCATTCTTTCCCTTTTCTGTCAGGTGAGCTTGGAAGTACCTCCCAAGGAAATACCTACTAAAACTTTTTTTAACAGTAAGGCAGTATGTTGTACAGACATCACACTGCTGCACACTCACCGTATCACCATCAGTCACTGTCCCCGGGTGCTCCGCACATGCAAGTGCATTAGCGGTGCACCAACCGCGTGGGCTAGCCCATATGAGGTACACCGAAAAATTGCCACGAGTGAGTTTCCAGGGCATTATTCTTTACCCCTTTCCGTCTGTATTCCTGTCCCTGTGGCTGTACCTGTGCCAAACGGTACGAAACAGTACAGCACTCCGCGGTTGAACGATTGGCGCCCCTTCGAACTTCCTTGGACTTTCGGGGCGGAGCATAAATTTTTAAGCATAATTGCACCATAAAATTGTTCTGCTCCACGTACGTGACCGAGAACTTTTTTAACCGACCGACCACCGGTACCTATTCCACCAGTGTTGCGGCCAATACTTGCGGTGGCCACTGGCGTAACTTTGCTCTTCCATCATCGGACCAGCGCAGCTGCAAGGAAGTAGGTGGCAGATACAAGAGCCGAAAGCGCAAAAAGAGCTTTTACGGCTCGTCTCGAAATCCTGGCTTCTGGCTGACCCTGACTGCAGCAGCACCAGTAGAAGTGGTGGACCTTTCCGATTTCTATCCAACTTCCGGTTGCTTCGCGTGTATAAAGAAACGCTATGGCAAAGGTTAACAAAATTACTCATATCGCTAACCTCGGGACGTTTGGGAGGCAAAGGAACAACCGTCCGAAAACCCCAATACGTTGCCGGTCGGCAATAAATATCCATCAAGGTGTCCCCGCGACACCCGACTTGTACGGCAACGGTTGTATCGAAAGGAAGGAAAAATTAGCACAAAAAAAAGGGGGAACGATGTGTTTAATGTATTAAGTAGTTTAATTTTAAAGGTTTTTGTGGTAAGGTTTGTATTTAATTATTTTCAAACGAATATTTGATATTGAAATTAAAAAAGGAAAAAAAATAAACCGATCCGTTGCAGATATTTTTAACGATGAAATGATGTAGAGACATTTGCATACTTTTAGGCGCTTTGCGCCCGTTTCTCGCCATTCGAGCAGATTAAGGAGCGCAGTTAATTTTAATCTAGTGTCTATTAAAATTACGTTTGTGGCTTAATTTTAAGATTATCTGTTAATATCGCATTTTAATCCTACTTAATTGGAATACTAACGACCTTTTTGAAATGCGCAATAACTGGTGGGTTCAAAAATGTGTCGAAAAGAGTTGCCTGATGTGACGTCACGAAAAAAAACCAAGCAGCCGCTGAGTTGACATTTGACAAATGCACAATCAGATCAATTTCCAGGAATTCCTATACCGTGCTTGTTCAGTGTCCGTGATTTGGTGGTGTATATTATTTCTTTGATATTCGGATTTGCTGGTGAGTTGTTGAGTAAGGATTAGCAAAATTACAACCAAATTACTTTCAGCTGACAAAGGAAGATGGTTGATTGGTTTTGGTCGATTCTTGAATATTAAGAAAAAGTTGCCCATTTGTCTTTGAAAGAGGTTAGATATCTCCGGCTATTCAGGAATCACCAAGCCAAACCAAGCCTAGCATCCATATTTTGTATCAGATGTGTGTGTATTTTGTATCAGAACTATATGTGTGTGTATTTTGTATCAGAACTGTATTAGTTTTGTTAATTATTTCCCTTTATTCAAGAATGTAAGTTGAATCTTAAAATTTCAAAGCGAACACACACGCTCTCCGGAAGTTAGCGCAACTACGGCTCATTCGTGGTGGTCTTGAAGCATCATTCCGTGTCGCATCGAATTCGGAACTCGCTATTTCATGCATGGTGTGAATCATTTCCTTTCTTGGCAAGCAAACAACACAAGCTTCACAAGTTGAACATGATGAGTAGAATCATCCGGACTATGTTCCGGTGGTGGCGTATCACTTCTCGGACTATGTTGTGTCCCCATTTTGGAAATGTGCTTGATGGGATGATTTTTCGATTGCTTCCCGGAAGAAAACGATCATGTTGAGTTGAGGTTCTAGAAAAAGTAATGTTTATCAAACCGTAAAGGAATCCGGTGCGATTTCGTGTATCAACAAACAGTCCATCCGGGATGTGGGAAAGTAGCAAAATTCCACACAAAATACTTCTGATAAGCCCGAGCGAGTCATACCTCTACTCACAATGATCGTATTGTTTCACTATATTTGATTTCCTATATTTTCTAAAGCTCTGATCCAACGAATCCAATAGCCGCCCTTTCAGAGTGAAACAGAATTAATTATGTAAAAATAAGGGAAACGCATCGATTTCGCTTAAATAATGATCGTTTCGTTTTGTTTTTTTTTTTCAAGCAGAGACACGCATGTCTATGGAAATGTTTAATACACCAATTCATAGAAAGGAGATTAAAAGCGAAAATCACCGATATGTGTCCATCCACGTGTGATAAGTCGTTGCCCGGCGAGGCCTGCTGCTCCCAATTGGGTTCCGTCAAAAAAGAGTCACTTTCTTTTCCTAGTCACCGACGCATTTCGATATGTTTCATTGACCTCACGAAAAACCCTTCTTTGCTTTACAGAGCAGCCCACGTGGTCTTACACGGTTGGGAAGATAATCTTATTGCAATTTAGCACGCGTGATCCGAGGGCAATACCGGCACGCCATAATGATTTTTATTGATGAGAGGAAAGAGGTGTACCAAAAAAGAAAAAAAAAGGTGACCAAACACACACCCCCGCGTGATCACACTGAATTTTGTTACCTATTTTGGTATGAAATTGAACCGTTGTTTAGCTTGAGTAGAAAGGATTAAAAAAGTAAATGTGCTTGTTTCTGTGGGACAAGAAAAATGTTTCATTTTTCGTCGGTGTTGTGTTCCTTGTTCAAGCAGCATATAGGTTCAAAAGCAGATAGAGCATTTTGATCTGTTAAAATCACCTCTGAACAAAAGAAGGTGTCTTTGTACATGTCCACTAGAAGAAGGTGCGGTAGAAAAATATCATCCACTCTCTTCAGCTTGTTGAACAGGGACGCAAAAACTACTTTCAAAAATGAAGATAAAAGTATGTCCACACCGTATTGTTCCCCCATTCTGCATCCTTGCAAGTAGGTGCAGGCAACGCAAAACAAATGCAAACTATTCCGCATCGACCCCCCAAAACACAATGAAAACACCTCGATAAGAAAGTCTTCATATTGTTGACGGTGGCATTCTCATGTACGACTCGCTTCGTTGCATTTTCAAATGGCCCACATACCCCTGTTTCTCTTTCATAAGATAATTCCCACCTATTTGTCTTTCCGTAGCGAGGATAGTGCAAAGAACACTTATAATTATTATGAAAAGCATTTCTCACACACTATCGGAGGATGCCTCCTTACTCCCTTCTCGAAAGCGCACCGAAAAGGTGCAAATGTGAGGACATTAAAATTTCAACAGCTCTTTGCGTTGTTGATGTGTGTGGTCCATTTTGCAATGGCATGTATCTACACTGACCTGTTGAGAATCGGGCGACCAAAAAGGGGGTGGCATGATGGTTTGCAAAATTAAATCCAATCCCCAAAAAAACATTGCCAAAATATTTCGAATTGGAAATTATAAATGTAAAATACCTGTACACATCTCCTTCTCCTCATGGGCTTCAAACGCATGGAAGCTAGTTCAACTTTCATCTTTAAACGATTCACGTAACAGCTTCCCATTACCACATAGGCATCGGTCAAGGGACCGCTCAATGGCATGGAATGCATCATCGTTTGCTGCTTCAAGAAGAAGATCGTCTGGTGTGATCTAATTTTCTACCATTTTTACCTTCTCCCCTAGCTTGCAAAGGGGAATAAGGGAAAGCATCATCAGCGTGTTCTATGTGTGCTGTAAAATTTACCACACCACAAACTCCGACTAAAATCTGAAAGGTCAATCAACATCATCGTAAGGGCGTGCGGTTTATGATGTGCAGCTATGCGAGAGAGCGTATCTAATTTGGTGCAATGGCTTAACCTTTGTGTTGTTTTTTTTTCTTTCTTTTTAGTCAACCCAATGCAAGTAATTGCATAGATTCGCGCCTGATGGAATTAATTTTAGTCACGGAAAAGCGAGTACTGTGTTTCTCCTCGGCATGGGGGAAAAACGATCCGGTCTGGTTTCACTGTTTTGGTGTGGCTGGTGGTGGATGGTGTATGCAGTTTGGGGCAATTCGCGTTGTTTCTCGTTGTCCATAAATGGTTCCAAAGAAGCATAAGTGTGAAGGACCAACTGAGAGAGGGTTTATGCTGTTTTATGGGCAGATTCGGTTTCGCATGGGCATTGATCTCTTGCAAGGTTATGCTTGAGTGTTACCTTGAGCAGAGAGGTTTAAATGGTGTTTGGGTCAAGGAAGGTGGTTGGAATAGCATAAAACAAACATAAACTTCCTTAAATCATAGGAAGTGTTTTATCACTTCATTTTGTGAAAGTAAGAGCTGTGTTGGGTGTTGCATGCCTGCAGTGACAACATAAAGCTCAAATATATTCCATTTTTAAAATTCCCCCCACTTTCTATGACTCAATTGTGTATCGGTTTTGACCGGTCTAACTACAGCCATGAATCACGTAAAAAGAGCGCTAACCGAACAGCATATGTAAACACAATTAAGTTCAAACCACCGACACCCTCTCTTAGCTCACTTCTGCTTCTCTTTGCTTGGCTAATCCAAAGTGGGCCAAAAAAGTGCATCCCATTTTAGCTCATTAATAATCATCATCTTCTTCGGGTGATTGTTCGTTCTTGCGCTTCTGCCAACACACGCTTCACGCTGGCGTGGTGGGTGGCGTTGCCGACGGCGGCACGATCCCTTTTTTTTTGTTTTTGTTGTAGCTACCCATAAGAGGCAACCACCCACCGAATGGCCCTTCTCACTTCCGATCGTTCGTGTCGCCACGAGAGATCGCGTGCTTTTACACTTACCGATTCAACTCGATCAAAGCATTCCTCCCCAACCGAGAGTGGTCTCGTACCGTGTCCACATCACCCGTACAATACCTTAGAAGGTGTAGTATGCCTTATTATGATTCACCTTAGTGTGGCAAGCGTTCAAATGATTTGCTTCCGTCCGAGATCGACCAAATCTCTCCCGCCAGACAAATGAGATACACCCAACCGGTGTTAGACAGTGAACCACTTTTTCCATTACCCTTTCCACCCTTCAAAATCTCTACCTTTCCCTCCGTGGGAAGGTTCGTTGCATCCATGAAGGGGAAGGGAGTGGGAAATTCACGGTTATTCATAGCTCTCGCCCATACCCGGCGAATACCACACACACACGTGTGTGTTGCTGGTAGCGTTGTGGTGGCCACTCTGGCTGGCTTACTGGGATGGGATCATGTTCCCTCTCTCTCTCTCTCTCAATTGCTAGATTTTGGTTTGGTGGCGGCGAAAAAAAAGAGCAAATGCGCTCACGCTCGCCACACTACCATAAATGGTAAGATAGATGTTCGGAAGAATTCATCACGAGTGACTGATCGCACCAGCCGCACCAGAATTGGAGAGGAGAGAAAACGCGCGCGCACCCTTGCAAAGAAGGCGACGAACTGATGCGGATTGTGTGTCTGGTACACTGCGCCCAGCTGCTGGCTTGCTTCTACCCTTGTGCGTTTTCTGTTGCTGGCAATAATCCGATGAGGCGGGTAATACCGACGGATCGGAGACTTCGGTCGGTGGGGTTTTTTATTTTTTTATTTTAAACTTTTGGAGCTGCTACCCGGCCTCTGACCATATGTTTCTATATAGATGTGATCGAGCTGGAAAAGCAGAAAGGGAGTCGCGAACTTTGCTGCAGGTCTAATAACCCCGATGTGCGCAACGAACGGTGACATATACAACTCGAAGACCTCGGCCTAAAGGCCATTGCGAGAGCACCTTCCTCCTCTTCCGTTCTCTCTCGTTTTTCGTTCCCTCATTAGCAGCTGAATAAGGCATGTTGCTGCTGTGTACGCGCACCATTGGCATCTTGTTGGAGAGGCTTATTTTTAGGTAGCGATACAGTTTTCGTGGTTGGCATTTTTATAGACTGCATTTTAATTTCGTTCCACTTAGAGACGGGCTCATTTGTTTTTGGGTGGGGAAATTAAGTGAGAGATGTCCGCACGTTTTAATAGGAAATCTTCGTGTCATTTACGTTTTAGAAGCTTTAAAATATGATCCGCATACCTATTAACCACCATCAATGCAAACGCGAAAAATATGTGCACCACGAAGAAACCGAAAAAAAAAACGGGATGGATTCCTATCGGGAACGCAATGGCAGGGTGGGTGCGCACCGGAAGACTGCGCTTTTTATGCCTGATCCAATTCGCTATTCCACGCAAGGCGAGATAGCTGGAGGCTTACCAACCTACCTACTGAAGCTGCGCAACGGGTGCTTTGCCCCGTCAAAACGTGAAGATGCACCGGTTGG
>KB688558.1:0-13923 GCA_000349165.1 Anopheles christyi
CATCACCGCTTCAAATCACTAGCCTTGTTGTTTGGCTAGAAGAAAATAATAGCTTAGCAGGTGGTAAAAAAGAGAATGCTTCGTGTGTCTGTGCGTCTCACCGTTTTTTTTTTTTTGTTGCTGCTCTGTTGAATCAACAAACACCAAGCAGGTGGAAGCACGGGAAATGTAGGGAAGCAACATTTAGCGGGTCCGAGAATGCGGAAAATCAGACGCAAAAGATTATGTGACAAGTGACAGCCATCAGCGCATCCTAGGGACGATTTGATTAGCACACTCGGTGTGCCAGAGTATGGTTGTGTGCGTAAAACAAAGTGGGGAAACGTGGAGTTTGAAAATAGAACAATCAAGCAGCATAATGACACGTATGCGATCGAGAGTTTTGCAAGCAGAAAATATATCGCAACCGAAAAACAGTTCGTTATTTGGATTTAACTTTAGAAGCAAATTGTAGGAAATTTTGAACAAAAATAAAGTATGTAAAAAGCGGTAAATAGTATTCACAATCCATTTACTTGAACTTTATACCGTAACCGATGGAGACGCATGGTGGAAGTTTCGTATCGCACCAAAATAAGCGAGAGGAAAATGCGCAATTCCTTCCCACAACAAAACATACCAGGCTACTAAGCAAATAAACTGCAAAAGCGGCTTTTCACATTTTGCAAAAGATCAAGCTGAGCACGGTCGACGGTGGTTCGAAAACAGTTGATCGTTGTTCGCCATTATGGGAGAGGGCGAACGCCACGATCGAGGTAAAGTAGAGTCAAAAAGAAAAGGTTCGAAAAAATGAAGTTCTATAGAGCGTGCAGAATAAATTCAATTTTATGCTTATGTAAATATGTGAAACCATCGGAATTATGGCCATGAAAAATGTTTCCGAAGAAGTCTCCCATCCGACCATCATTTTTCATAAGTTACCCCAAAAAAAGGCTGCTCCGAAAACAAACTTGCACACTAAGGTAAGACTGTATTATTTCCATTTCAGAAAGGCATGCCAATATTATGCAAATTGTACATTGTCAATGACTATTTTCATCCGAGCTACTATTACATTAGCGTACAATGTTTTTTTTACACAACAAACAAAAAGCTATTCCTGCCCGTTTTCTTCAGCGGAATGTAAAGATAATTCTCCAAAATATTGTGCCACCATTGCCGCTATTTGCTCAAATTTTCACTGCAAACAATTTTTGCTACAGAATTTATTCGTTTACCCATTTCCAGGAACAAACAATCTACATTTATAACACCACGAATCTGCGTTACAAGAGCGCCCCTTTTTCCCCCCATGTCACGCTTTAACTTCATCGTATCATCCCGGAAGAATGTCGACCCAAACCGACGGAAGGCAACGCCGAAATGGAAGATTTATGGTCGTTCGTCGAAATTGAGCGATTCAAGATGCCATCTCCGCCGACGAATTTGGCTACCCAAATTGGCCGCGAGCGGACCAACCTACTGCGCGTGAGTGTGAAAGAGATCGTGCCAGGAAAACGGGATTTTTCATATATTGAAACATACGATACCCACACACTTCGGTCTCTAAACAACTTTACCCATTCGCCTTCTCTAAACAAAATGACATGAAGTGGAAAATCGAAACGATTTTCCATGACTCAATCGTGTGGCCTTCATCGTATCGGTGGCCAACTGGACCATTCGTTGTATTGCTCAACCCTCGCGCCCACGACGAGTTCATTGAACGTAGCATCGACCCGGTGGTGCTTTTGCTGGAGGAGGGTGGTGAGCGAGCGCGTACGGATCGACAAAATTGATCGATGTCGTATTATGCCCCACGACACATGTAAGCGGAAACATTTGCATGTGAATATCGAATCGGTTTGGGGCGTTCACTCTGCCCTTGCCTTGTTTTTCCCCCTTTTGTGTGTGTTCGGTTTGGCCGTCCTTTCGTTTCTACAGAAAAGACAAGCACATAGTGCATAGATCCAGGGCTCAGCCAACCTCAACACGCTGTTCGTGTATCGGACGCTCACGGATGAAGCACGGAAATCTCCCTTATCCCATCATATTGTTTTTGGGGTAGGATTATGCGGTCGCTTTGGGCGGGCAAGGGGAGGATCACCTTCGTGTCGCTCCGGACAGGCAGCACAAAGCTCAAACATGGCGTGTGATAAAGTTTCCCGACAGCGCTTCCAACCGATCAGCCGATGGGAACACATTATCATTCGATTAGCTGTCAGAACATTTGTCAGGATTTACTCCACCGCATCATCATCGGTGGTCGGCTTTGTAAAGGCCGACATGTATTATGGAAATGTAAAAGGAAAAAGTTTATCGCTGTTTTCGAATTAAGTGCAGTACAGATAATGCTGGTACAAGCATAATAAGTGTAAAATGGCCAAAAGCAGATAATGTAGTAACACAATTTGAGTATTTCCCATTACTTTTTATAGCTAAGAGGTATGTTTGTTGTTCTATTCTCACTCATAACAAATCCACTTTTTCTCGCCGTTGTTTACACTAAAATACTAAGTTTCAAATGTCAAGCTATGAAACTGAAACTGAAAAAAAACTAAGCTTCTGGAAGGAGTAAACTATAGGAAGCACCTCCTATCCTAACAGTTACGCCTAGAGCATAGAACAAAGTCGAACTGGAAAAGCAACAGACAACAACAAGAGCAGGGACAGCATAACAATTTCGGGCAAAAAACGAAACAAACGAACGAATCTGTACGATCTGTTGTAACGTTGTGAAGCACGTGTTCCTTATTTATGTTTTTCCATTTATTCGAAAGGGATCCATTTTTTTGAACACATTATAATGTGAACGTTTTTGAAGTAGCAAAATGGAAGTGAGGCAACATTTTAAAGAAAGCTACATGTAGATCAAGATAAAACAGTGAACGAGATCAGTCCAATAAAGAATAAAAAGAAAGAACAAAAAAGATCACGAACGGCAAAAGGAAGCAATTCAAAGAAAGAGGGAAACACAACAGTAAACAAACAAAGTGACGAAAGGAATGAAACGCTTCACAATATAATTGGGTTGCATACATTTTGCTCGGCGGGTCGATCGACGCAGTGACTTCGCAGTGGTGATAGAATGAAGTGCAGCTTCAGACGGCTTGAAAACACAGCTGCCTTCCCCGGGTATTTGCACAACGTAAGCTTAACCCCTTTTCCTATGTATTTCACTTCTGCTGCTGAGCTCCCAAATTAAATGCCATCCCCGTGGGAAAGCACTTTCACGTACATTGAAGCACAAACAAACACTTCCTACTTCCGGGACACTTTTTAGCACGGTTAATAAAAAATAATTTAATTACACTCAGCTTAAGCAGGGCGAGAGAGAGAGTGCTAAGGCAAACACAAAACACACGCACCACCACCCGATAAACTGGTTAATCGTTGCACTCACACGCACCAGCTGTATTCTTGTGTTAAATATATTGATTTTTTTTCCTTTTACCACTTTCTGAAGTATTTTATTTCTTTTATTGCTCTCTCTCGCTCTCTGTCACCTCACTGCACTGTGTACACCGATGGTTGTGGTGCCTGCGAGTAGATAAAATTCCGATTAACACCTGTGACACTCTGGTACGTCGACAAATGGGGGAAATTTTTTTTTACATATTTTGCATTTCCCCAGCCTTCTGAGGTTTCCTTCCGCGGAGTGAGAACTCCCCGCAAGCGCCACCACTATTGTTCATTCAGCGAATATGCTATGACCACGCGACTCACCACGACCGTTGTCTCGAATAGTGAACTTTACAATACGACAACAAGCCAAACCCTACAACTAGAATACGAGCTGGCATAATACACGGAAACCTCTTATGGACCTTCTAATAAGCGAATATTGCACGTATGATCTACGCTGTAAGATCGCTCTGTTTTTCATTTCGAAGAGTTTTTTGTTTCAGCATGCACGCATTGCAAAATGCTTCTCGCTGTTTAGTGCTTTTCCTTGTTCAATGAATTCTTGAATATAAATCGTACAAAAATTCTAAACATAAGGAGAGGCAAATCTTGAAAACCACACTCACGCCCGATTCTAGGGAAGTAACATTAATTACCCATCACAGTGCGTCCGTTTGGCGATCCGAATCACCAACACCAAGTCTCTCATCAAGAGAGCAAGCGAAGTTCACGAAAAAGAAAAATAAGCCTTTTCCTATAGAGAAAGACAGTTGCTCTTGGTGTTAGAGAAAATGAGTTGAAAAATGAACGAAACGGCACGAGAACGGAGATACGAACGATGGCGATGAGAGGACGGGATCGCGAAAAAAAAATTTCCCGGGGATTTCCCATCCAACAACGGACCGTGGAAGAAAAAGATAGAGTGGGGCGGAAATGGGGTTTAGCAAAAACCCTTGAGATGAACTCGAGGAGGGCGGGAAGGAGAGAAAACAAATATTTTCACTTTCGATTGCAATCGCCATCGTCAGTAAACGTCGTCGTCGTCGTTCTTGGTTGCCATTCGATCAAAGTTTGCTTCCGATGGGTTGGTGAGGAAGATGCGGAAGCATTAGCACGGGAGGCAAGCAAACGGAGGCGGTGGAATGTTATGAAAATCCTAAAGACAGCAGAGAGGCAGAGGGTGATGCTAGTGTTACGCACATTTGGCGCCAAAGAGGTGATGCTTCCGGAGTGTGTTTTACAGGTGAGAGAAAAGTATAGTAAAAATAAAATATTGATGAGTTGTTTTGAAAAATATGTTAAACAATTTTGAAATAATTTCCGATAGTAAATTATGCTCTTTAACATGATGAAATTGTGCAAACAAAAGTTTGGTTTTTTGATAAATTTTCCAATAAATAACAGAGAAAAACTGTGTGTCTAGGTGTATCTGGTAGTTCGTATCCGCCACGGCAGAACGGCTAGGAAAATGGTCGGGACAGGACGGTACAACACGCTTGAAAGGCCGAATCGGTATTTATAGAAATGCGCGTCTACGGTTTGCTCATTCTCTGTGTTTTCCCATTCAAACCGGGCCATGCCATCTTCTCGGTCGTTGTGTTACAACGAACGGAACACGCACACAATCGTATTTGAGCTCGCCCCCCTGTACGATCGCTTACGAACGAACACTTGATCGATTGTTGCGAGTTTGCACACTAATAAAATCCAGCCACGTTTATGTATATTACTAGCTTTAAGGAATCTAGCTGTCAATTTTGAAATACCCACGAAACTATTACAATTACAAAACAACACTGGGACTACGCTGGGGTTGGCTACCAATCCCCGTCAAACAAAGATATTTCTTGCCGTAAAGGGTCGCACACGGACACACACACACATGCACCGAAAGTATTTGACAGACCGGGTAGTGTTTTTCCACCCTGTCTTCACGCAAACAATTGCTTAATCGTGTCAACATCTACAAAATTGCACCATATTTTGCTCTTCCCGTACAAAAAAAAAAAACATTAATAAAGATGAATGAAAGATGTTTTTTAAAGTGTTGCTCAAGCACACCCATACACGTACCACAAAGCTGTCCTAAGGTACACTTTTGTCATAGCCTTATACCCTTATGTTATCTCACGCTCAGCGCATTCGAAAATCGCATTGTAAGAACCACTTCTCCCGCAGGGGTTTGATTCTCCTGCCAACTTCAACACTATGAGGTCCTACATGGTACGACAGAACGGAACAAGGAAGGAAAGATATCCCACAAAGAGGATACTAAACAGGAAGAAGCAGTACCCGGGGCCCTACGCTGCAGAATCCCAATGATCTGAACTTTACACATACACAAAAAAAATGTTCCGGATACTACTCATTACTTCCAATACGTAACGCATCAAGCGTTCCGCTTGGCAAGCCGGGATGATCCTTGAGCCGTAAATATCAGTCCGTGGTTAGTTGAATGCCTGACAATTCACACGCATACACATACAACACACACAAACACGCAGCACAGAAAATTCGCTCCTCTAATCACTCTCGGTTGGTAGAAGAAACACAACTTGGTAGCCACAGCTTCACTACCTTCGTCTTCTTTTGCTGCCGTGGCAACACAATCTGCTTTAGTGGAAGGTCGGTGCTTTAGCTTTGCAGTACACAATGCTTCTACTTTCTGCTGGATGACAATTCTGCTGTGGCTAGCGCTCCTTGTTCCGAGAGCCGGGAATGGCGTAACGCGACACTGCGATGCACGTCCGACGCATTGAAACACTCACGATCTACTGAGTGAGCCAGTCAGCGTGGAAAAAGAATCCGAACCATCATCACCACCACATCCCAAAACTCGAAAGGAAAATCTTCCGTCGAACAAACCGCACCACTACACCACAGCTATCAGAGTATGCTGTGTTACTCTCAGCGATCGGTCTCGTTACGTGAGAGATAATGCTCACTATACGAATCACCTTACGCTCTCTACAGCTGAGCTTGGGTGGTGCTCACACAACAACGCCGTTCCCCCGATCCGAGTGAGAATCCTTTGCCTCGTGTTCATTTCCTGCTGGAATCCCGACGTCAGCAATGATTATGAATGTGTGCGCGGGTGTGGTAATAAATGGGAGGATGGGGCGGGGAGACAAAAAAAAAAACGGCGACACCAGTCGTGGGTTTTTGTCTGGGAGTGTATGTCTTCTGTAGACCGTAGGCGACACGTGGACGCCAGTCGCGAACAGTCAAGCGAACTGATAGAAGTTGTGCAGCCAATCGCTGAGGGTTGGGTTGAATTCGGGATAGGAAATGTTTTTTTTTTGTTATCTTAGTGTTTTAGGTATACATGATCTAGGTCAAAGTCTGAACGCCTTTGTATGGTAAAACATATTCTGTTATGGACAAAGCGCGCATTGTTGAACGATTTTTGACGAAGGAATATAAACATTTGTTGCTATATAATCCCAAATATCTGAATAGTGCATCAATTTAAATGAATGTACATAAATATATTATTGTTTTAGCAAACTCACTTACTTGTGTGTCGATCTGTCTTCACCTGTAAGACTACCCCCATCCCCAGCTCAACGTTCTCATATTTGCTACCCGTACCCTTCGCAACTCATCTCACGTGCCTACCTGCCAACCATGACCTCCAGGAAATGTTCGAGAAGTATAATAAATAACATAAACACGTAATTGTTGTACGCCTTTCAGCTGATTTCTCTATATAAACAGCAGTAAAGCTTGACACACTAATACAATTACAAAAAAGAGAGTGTTCCACGTATTATCTTTAGGACATGCTGAACCCATACAGCAATATGTAAACAACATTGAGCATCAACATTGAAGAGAGACCAAATAAATAATAAATAAATAATAATGTGTTTGATGTCGAAGAACAGGAAAACAGAATTTAGTATATTCTCCCTATTCTCTCTCTCGCTCTCTCACACTTTTAAAACCAAAACAAAACCCCATGTAATGCTAAAGGCAATGGTTTATGTTTTGGACAATGTCACATCGCGACCGAGCAAAAGGGTCTTTTCTACCTAAAGCACACACACCGCTCCCCGTGCCCAAACAACCTTTCCCTACGCGTCGGTATTTATTATTAACCACCTGTTTGTCACTCGTTAGAGGCCACCCATAACCGTCGTCGTCGTCTTCACACTGCTCGCACACAAACAACCACCAACAAAATGCCGGAAAGTTGACCAGAAAAACCCCTACAAAAAAAAAGCCGCAGCATAAAGGAACCAGTTTTAAGTGCAAGTGTGTGCGTCGTTAGATCGAAAAGAAAGTGTGTGCGACGCAGAGAGCAAATCTCACTTGAGAATCGTGGAAAATGAGTGACCATCCTCGGAAGTGAGAAAATGAGCACTTCAGCGAGAGATGATGGGATAAAGACGCGAGAGAGAGCATATGTTTATGTCTTTTGTTACGTTTCCTAACCGATCATGTATTCCATCTCCACCCCCGCTAGGGTTTAGCTTCAACTGGGTGTGGGCGTTGTTTTCCACCAGTGTGATTTCGCGAGAAGAGCGCGCCACGAGAGGTCCGTTAACCCCGTGTTGCGCACCGATTTTAATAAAGCGTTATTTGCTACATCGGCTGCAATGGATTTGTGATACATTCACGGAACTTCTACAGCAAAGCGCGGCGGAATCGGAAGTTCATACCAGTTCATCTTCATATTCAGTTCCAGCGTTTTCAAGTGGGTCTCCGTCCTGTGAATGAGAGAATATGCGATGTGGTTTTGTGTAAATGAGAATATGTAAATAGTTGATGATACTCGATCACACACCCGGAACGGGCGACGGACAAAGCCAGATGGATGGATGGTGTGAGTGTGTTCCAGCGGAAAACGAACTCTTTACACACTTACGCCGAAGCGCTTGGTTTCCTTCTTTTTCAGTTCGTTTGTAGCGTTACGTAAGCGACCGTAGCAGACATGTGATGGCTTTGTATGGGAATCATACTCATCATTCCCTTTCGTCCCTAACACCGACAAGTTTCCAGCAGTGCAAGTAGTATGTACGCTTATCGGCACGAATTCATCCCACCGCCATGCCAAACCGAACCACAACGACGGAACACACGGAACATTTAGATGGAAAGTTTCAGATGGCTACAACTTCTCCCTTCTTCATGCATAAAACCACCCGCGATGCAAATTTGTTCACCGAAAAGTTACTCGAGCACGCTTTTGATGTACCGGGATGACGGGATCTAGTGGCTTCGTTTGTTCGACTTTTACACTTATTCCAAATGCGAGTGGGCTTTCCGTACTGTATTACATCTGAATTGATGAAGCATAAAAGGAAACATTTGAAACACGTTTGGTAGGATTACAGACTTCATTTGCACTTTAAATGCAGTTTTTGTATCATCTATTACTAAACATCTACAGGCTTTGATGTGATGTATTATGAATGTGTAGCATAAATTCCGCACAGCAAACATTTCTCGCCAGTCACCCTCCTTTTACCACCAAAATCGACCATATTTTTTTACTACATTTCGGTGTTGGATAAGAAAGCATACTCGTTGCTTCAGTTTCAGTATTGGGTATCGATGATTTGAGGTTGTTTTATGAGTAGCTTGAAGAAGAGCTATTTGTGACACATACACGTTTTTTGGTAGTCTTCATCATTTCACCAATCCTCCCCACTCTACTCTACGACCTCTATCTAGCAACTTGTATTTTTTTTTAAATAAACCTTCGCAGTACTTGCCGGTGGATGTAAGCAACCTTCTACCTTGCTTTGCCTTTCATAAACAAGAAAAAAATCCATTTGGGGCTTGTAGGGAGTGGGGGCTGTTACTGCTACAGTTTCCTACGCTAAGATATAGATACCACGGCCTGCAGGGAGGAAAAGGATTCTATAATCGCACAAAAAAGGGGGTATTTTCTGTAGGGTTCAGAATGACAGTGATAACGCTGCGAAAAAAAGTATAACGCATCAGAGAGGTGATTCGGGTGGGAATTCTGATTGTAATCTTATCGTTCGCTTCCCTGCACAACTATGAAACACTTGTAATACATTATGAGAAACACTTGACTTTGTTCTTGGGGAGCTGAGAAACCTTTCCTCTAAATTGATGAATAAACCCACACAAAGAAAATAAGACGAAATTCGATTAATTCTCGATGACTTTCTATAAAGTCCTAACAAAAACTATGCGAAAATGGTTTGTTGTAGAATTTCTTTTCTGCATTGAATGGCGCTGTAATCTTAAATGCTTCTTTTTTTTTGGATTACTGAGAAGCTGGCCGTTTATTACAAGCCTGTACATGTAACGAGAGCATGTCTCTATTTGAAAATTCATGTCAAAACAATCGAGCTTGCATCAACGGCATGGAAATTCCATTTCCATAGAAAAACGCACTCGTTTCGATCTTGAAGCGATATTGCTATCTGACCTGACCTTTAAATTCTTGCTTATACTCACTGCTAATTTCCCTCCAAAAGTATGAGACACCCCCACCTGCCCTCTTCTGCCGTTTCGTTTTTGTCTGTCCTGACACCCATGCTTAATCATTAAATTCCAGTAGAAGTACGCTAATGTAAATTGTGTTCGCTTCTCGCCCGACTCAACGCGCCACTCCGTTTACGTGTTATTATTGTCGCGCGTCTCAAGGCGGGGTCTTTTCCTAAGCAGTTCGTTGGAAGCATTTTCAAGCTCACGCTTTTTGGGTGGATTCTGTGAAAGAAAATCATGTATGACATTGTTTCTTTGTTTCGTTGAGCCAAGTTTACACCGTACCTTTTTGTCCCATTGCTGGTGCAGGTAGCGGAGCAGAATGTTCTTCTTGTCGGTCACTATCACTGTGTGAAAGAAAAGAATACCATTATTCACAAGAAGTGCCAACACCATCAATGCCACTTACCCTGCTCCGAAGGAATATCTACCGTCGGGATGTAGACTGAGGGCCTTTTCGAGGATGTTTTCACACCATTTTCCGTATTGAAGAGGGAAAAGTTTTCCTCATTGTGACACGGTAGATCCTTCAAAAACTCGGTGATGGACTGCGCACGGAAGGGTTACACACACACAGACGGTCGGAGAAAAAGAGGAAGGGAAGAAAAATAACAAAAACAACAACCCATAAGCACATTGTGGCGATGAGAGCATGCGTTATTTTTAACACGATCTGACATAAATCTATGGAGAGCATTTGCAGCCTCTGCACCTGCATCTCGAAGTAGCACACATTACCATGTTGCGTTGTCGTAGGCGACCTGCCGTTGGAGCACGAGCTTGTTCCTGTTCCTCGGCCGTCAGCACCGTCGCTATCGGCTGCACCGCAGCTACCACCGTCAGCGCCACTGTTGCTGCTGCTCTCTCGACGGGACGCAGCTCGATGAAGTGGTGGTGTTACGCGTTCGGTGTGCGCTATTGTTCACTCAACCGTGTGTAGAAGATTCTGGTTCTGGGTTTCCTCTATACTTTCAATAAATTCATAAAACCAAACACACAAAAAGTGAATGCACACGGACGTAAAACGCAAAGAAAGACCACACTGTTTGTTGTTGATTTTACGACGTGAGGTATTGCTGCTGTCAAAAAATGGGGTTTTCAGTGACAGCACACATCGAATGTCAAAACGAATACAGTGTGCCTTCACTGTATGCGATACCGAAACGGAATCAGATTCAGTGCACGTGTTTTTGTTTTACCAAATTAAGGTTGTTTAATTCATCTCGAATTGTAATTTGCGAATTGTAAATTGCAATTGCAATAAAGGCTTTCAAATGAACATAGATTCATATGGCTGTGAAATACAATGCCAGAGAATTAATCACGCTTTCAAGATCTCGAGCCAGGAATCACACAGTGTAAACCATCTCGAACAAAGAAAAACATCGCATCGACAAAACGGTGTTGTGCATAACTTTGCTCTACGCCAAATATTCTTTGGCACAAATTTCAATTGTTTTTATTTACATTCTGTTCGTCAGTTTATGTTACTTGGTGCTGTTATATTTATTTAACTAACCAGACAGCGAGCAACTGGCTGGATGGTCAGTGGATTTTCGTTATTTGTACAGTTTGTTTTATTTTGTGCAGGAAAGCCATATGCACTACAACTTCACAAAACTTTTATTAAACGCACTAAGATGTGGTCAAAAAGTGGGATGGATATGTTTATTCATTAAAATAAAGCCTTCCGCATTGTGTCGCAATCAGATATGATCGTACAAATGTTTTACACTCTAACTGCAGTTTTTTCCAAATGCACATGGTTCATGCAATCCTTATGTTTATGGATCATTCGTGCTCATGACATGATGTTTGTTATGTAAAAACGCAAACCGGAATGTGTAGATAATCTGCATGCATCGACGTCTCATCATTTTAAAGGCCCCTTTGAAACAATTACTGGAATGATCTAAAAAACTCATACAAACCATCCAAACTGCAACATACCGCCAGCATTAAACACAGCGCAACACAGAAAAAACTGACCCACGTTGTTGGTATTCCAACGCCTTATTTAAATAATATGCCTCGAAAGCGATTGCATGCCGGTTTTCACTTAACGATGTGAAAATCGAAACTCGCACCACTCGCGATCTTCCTCCCAATCGCGAGCAGTTTTCCTTCCGCAAACCAGCTCGGTCCCAATCGATCCAACAATTATCCACCTCTTGTGGTGGCTTAAATGACCGAAAACGGGTCCGATGGTGTGCGATGGGAAAAAAGATGCTCCCCCATGCAGTTCGAGCATAAATATCGCATCGATCATATCGACACGTCGCAGCTGAAGGCGCACCACCGAGAGCTGTAGCGTTGAGAAGGAAGGTAAGGGGAGATAGGTACAAAATTTCCCCTCCTGCTGCTGGTCAGCTCCGATTTGGTGCGTCCAGCAGCAAGCAACTATGGTGAGCATACACGTGATCAAAATTTGAATACAATCATCAACCGCAGCAAACCAACCACTTCCGCGTGTGCTTGCCCCTGGGAGAGGCACGGGAGAACCCATACGGAACGCACCACACCGGTTACGGTGGGTGGCAAAATCACCCTGGCGCAAAACTCAAACGAAAGCGAAAGCATACGTGTGTTTTTTTGCCAGTTTACTCCGTTTATATGGATTGCACTACGGCCACAACCCCTTTTCTATTGGCAAGTGAATCCCTTGGATGTGGTTGTTTTTATTTTTATGTTTGTTCCACCCTCGCACCCCTTAGTTTGAATTGTTTTGAGAAAGCAAAAGTAGATACACCTAATAATATTGCTTCATACACCTTTTCCACCCTCCGAGTCCCTCCTAAAATGGGTTGTTAATTAATTTTTGGTGACGCGTCTCACAATCGAACCCGGAACTAAGTGGTCTAGCGCCACTATTAGACTATGTGTTGTTATGCAGAAAGTAGTGTAAGGGCATTTTTTAGGGGAAGACTGGAGAAAAATAATATTTTTTAAATGTTAATCCTCCTCGGGGAGAAATTGGAGGGCGGTTATAAACACAAAATGGTGTGTATTCGAATTATAAATAGTCTAATATCTTGTATGCCTAATTAGCAGTATCTGATGCGATATTCTATCACGTTTCTGATACTGTTTTCAGCATAAAAATCCCCACCGTGGCACACACAAATGCATACATTTTAATGGAAATCTTGAAATTATGCATTAACCATTAACATACTGTGGTAGCTCGACAACGATTTTGAGGTGAAATTAAATTTTCCCTCCCACTGATAAAAGCCTGCTGGGTGTACGCGATGATGTGAAACATTGACCAAAAAGCTTAGTAAAATTTTACAAAACCCACCAAAGTGTGAAATTGATTGTGGAGTTAAAAAAAAAACGATCATAAAGCATCGAAGTGCACATAAAACATTAACAGACAAAAACAGAAACAAATATACCCTGCTCGAAGGCCGCGGAAAACCTCCGAAAAACAATTTGAACGCATGTTTTCAATTGAATGTTGATCGATGTCTCGTTTTTTTCTATTATCTTCTTGAAAGTCTCACGGCTTTTGTACCATCCGCTTTCCTTCGGCGTGCCTCCTCCTACTCTTACGATGTAAAACTCTATCGACCAACAAACTTCGACGACGACGAAGAAAGAAAAAGTGTTAATGGGTGTGCACTGAATTCCAATCGGGTGTAAGCGTTTTAATGGTTCATAAAATTGTGCGTAATGTTTGAGTGGATGTGGAATCAAGAGAAACATGAGCACAATAAATAAATTGACGATAAGAAACTTAAGAGAACATTAGTTCAAAATAAAAACCTTTTAAAAAGGTTAAAAAACAGAAAAAGCAAGTAAAATCAAAAAGGAAAGAGAAAGATGGAGACATAGAGAGAGTGAGAAGGAAATGAGAGCGAGAGAGAGAGAGAGAGAGAGAGAGAGAGAGTAAAGAAAAAAAACCTGTTCCTTTACTAGGAAGCCCTTAAACTCGATCTAAACCACGATAAGATACGAATTCTCACTCTCTTTCTCTATCTCCATGTTAGTAACTTCATCTCAAAGATAAACAATATTTTCAATCAATTATTTCGACACTCGTTGGGCATCATTTATCTTCATTTGGGC
>KB688569.1:0-13925 GCA_000349165.1 Anopheles christyi
TTTTAACCTTTTATTTTAACAAAAAACTGCACTTTCCGTTGCACTCGACTGACGGAAACTTTTCTGTCCAACCAGTGTTTCCGTTTGGCTCAGATAATGAGAATTTTGGACATTCCGTTTGACAAGACGTTCGCAATAGCCCCTATAGAAGCGTCGCGGATTCTCGCGCCGCTCACGCATACTACTGTTCTGTTTTGCCGTGTTTTCCCTGTTCCACATTTGTTTCGGATTTAAATGATAACGCTGTTTTTTTTTTCGTAATAGGCACACTCATGCTGTTTATTGCAATATTTTCGATACATTTTATTTTTCATACTTACGCACGCGTGCTCAGCCGGCTTGCTCTGTTTGGCGATGACGTCATATATTGTGGCGCGCTTGTACGGCTTATGTTGTGTTGAAGGTTGTTGATGAAAATTAATCAGTTTTCACTCAGTTATGATCAATTTGGAATAAACACCTTCTCCTAACACCTTCTCCTTCTTGGTTTGAGTCATATCACCATCCTTCCTTGGTCGATCACACGTTTTGGATGATGTTTGCAATAGTGGTGGGAACTCGGAATCGGAACTACCCGATTCCGTTAACGAAATCGATTTCGATTCCGATTCCGGCTCTGGAATCAATCCCGATTCCGGAATCGGCTCCGGAATCCACTCAGGAATCGGCTCCGGAATCGGCTCTGGAATCAAAATTGATTCTTGATCTGAATCTACCGCGATGTCAAATTTCTTTTTTTTTTATTTGTAATACAGCATTTATCCAGTCGCTATAGATCGCAATCCAAGAGAATATATCGTTTTTTCGATTGGTTTGAATCGCTTGGATCGGCTGTCTATACAATCGTAGCTACAAACGATCATAACCAACTTGCATACGATCCATTCTTATCGCTTGCGATCTAGAGCAACTCGATTGCGATTAAACAAAAAGTTAGAATAGGTGTAGTACTCCACAATCCTATGCATATTTGAATTTTAATTAGACTGAGCTAACCTATTCTGCTTCAGTGTTGAAATAATGAATGAAATTTGCAAAACAGAGGTTTCTTTGTCGAACAAAATTTACAATCGCTTTGACATTTTATTAAATTTTACCTTGTCAAAGATCCCTTCTCCGAAATCAATTCTGAATCCGGAGCCGATGCCGGAGCCGATTCCGGACCTACTAGCCGGAATCGATTCCGACCAAAACATAATTTTTCCCATCACTAGTTTGCAATCAATCATCAATGAAGGTCTTCTAAAACCTGAAACTTATTAAACAATATGTAACATTTATTTGAACACCTTTCGAGACATGAGAGAAAAATAAACTTACCATAATAATTTGCGAGAACGATTGAAGAAGAAAGAACACAGTGTTCGACGCAGAAAAGCAAAGTGCCGGTTCAAAAAAACACACTTTACGCAAGTAAAGGGCCTCAATTGCTAGTTGGGTTGGTGTGTGTGTGTGTGCATTTCGATTTAATGGAGGAACGCCCTCAGCAGGGCAAGTTATAAGGGATTTATGGGACGAAACCGGGAGTGAGGGGCCTCAATTGCTAGTTGGGTATCGAACATGCATTGTTTTGCCATTAAAACAGTCCTCTCTCGCAAGAGCCCACATTTAAAATAAACACACACAAACACACCAAACCTGTATTGTCATGGAATGTGTTTGTTTATTTTATATTTTTGTATATTGCTGCTTCTCGCGCGCTCACGACTGCGGCTTGCCCGGGCGTTGGTCGGTGCAGCGGTTGCAACCATGCACAGCCATTAGCCATCGTAGTTTGTGCAAATTTTACCGACTCATCCTCGGCTGTCTTTTTTTACGGCGAAAGAGAAACACACAATAACCACTTCAAACATAACCGCGCGGGGGTTCAAAAACAATGACACTGTGTGTAAATGTGTTTGATGTGTGGCCTAAGTGTTTCTTCGCATTTGGACCACGCCCGCCACTACATCAGGATATGTATTGGTGTTGACTTTTTTCTTCCATTCCTCGACGCTCCTTACTCTTCCTGCGGCCACTTAAAACCTCCACCAAAGGACCACCACACTTCATCGACACCTTTTAGGGGCAGCGCAGCGCAGCACACTCCTCGGAAGGACTTTATTTATCTAACAAACGGGGGTTTCCTTTCTTTTCATGAACTTTGCACGTACACACGCGGTATCCTGCTCGCCCGTTCTCCCGGTAACCCCAATGGTATTTTTGTATTGATGATGCACCGTGCAGGCTTCAGGTAAGCAAAAGTGCACCTTAACTTAATCCTGTTTTTTTTTTCTACTTCATCTTATAATTCTTTCTGGTACACGCTGAGCCGATTAGCAAGGCTTCTCCCTTATGGAGAGTCGAAACGAAACTGCTCTACTCGCCTGCTACTGGCAGATTGAAGTGTGCTTGATATCGTTTTAGCTTAATTACAATTGGAAATGAAAAAGGGACCTTTGTGAAACAACATCTTGCAAAACCCGGTAGCCCGGAAGTGAAATAGGACATTGAACGATGTCCGTTTATACAAATGTAGTTTATTTTTGTGTTAATGATATTAATTAAGGAGCAATAAAGCATGTTACCAGACCGCCCAGCGGGCCGTTTACGACATTGGATGAATGTTACATTAATACATTGGATGAATGTTTACGCCGTTAGTATTTTTTTTTTCTTTAAATTCCAGCGACGAGGACAACCAGAGTGAAAAGTCGCACAACAGTTCACGAAAGTTTTCCAAAACCACCTCCAGCAACAAGGTGTTCAGCTACGACTTTATCGCACCGACCGGCGTCTTTACCTCGTCCGAGCTGTGGAGCATTACCCAGGGTAGGTTTGCTGGTATATCAAACATCATTTCTTGCTTTAAAATTGAGCGTTGTGATTTTGTGAGTTTCAGTGACATAAACTGAGTATAGCGAAAAAACTTAATTTAGTGCTTAAGAATTGTGATTATTAATTAATTGGGATTATAGAAAGGGAATTTCTTTGCAGAGTTTTTTTCGATTTCCTTCACAGCACACCAACAAATGCTATCGAGCAGATATAGACTTCTTCAGGATCTTCAAGAGATGTTCTAGATCCCAACACAATACAACACAAATTTTGCCTATCTAATATATATTTTTTATTTTGCTTATCACTATGCTTTGCAACGACACTGGAGCCTGCACGAGTTGGAGACGATTTTTGGAGCCTCGCAAGATGTCTGTTTTGATGGGAAGGCGACATTTATAAAAAAATTAAGATTGAAAGAATAACAGCGCTGGAGAATATTAGTCACTGATAACCCAATGAAAGTTAACGATTTAGACTTTTTCACTAAAAACATTTGCAAGAGTTTATATCACCTAAGTCAAACATTGAAGGTAACACGACAAAAATAAAAGAACCTTTCGGATATTAAATATTAAGCGCTTCATTTTAAACACACACATACACTCTCTCACATAATCAGACACTTACAAAGACACACACTCAAACACATTCACCACATTAAAAAACAAAAACAGATTGAAAGAAAACACTAACGTTGGCTGGGTTTGTTTGTTTGGAAAAGGATTAAGGTAATAATATTTTACTTCCGACTTATCAATTTTATCAAACCGCCCTATCCCCGGCGGCTCGGTAACAAAGATGAATGCGTATCTGCCTAAAGCATACTGCATAGAGAGGAAACGACTTAAACGTAAACGTAAATGTCTAGAGCTTGTACGATGTGGTAAAGATGGTAATGAAACATAAGATTAACACCGACACACTACTGCACAGAACACTTACACTGGGCGACTAATAGTCTAGCTAGGTGGGAATGCATCCAGTAGGAAGGACTCGTATGCTCTGAACAATTGTCCCTGTATTAAGATCATCGCTTCTAAATGGTTGTTGGTGGGTGAAAAAAAAAGGAAACAGTGTAAAGAGTTCCTCGGAATCGCACAGACAAAAGGAAGCCGTATCTCATCGATCCCACGGGAGCAGAGGAGGAGGATTTTTTTGGAGAACAAAATTAATCAACCGCAGGAGGTTTCGTCGCCGGCCGCCTGAAGGGAGGATAGATTTTATCCTTCCTTTGATATCGAAATTAATTTCTGCACAAATGGAGCGAGCAGAACACAGATATACCTTTGCACCGGGTTTGTGCTATAGTAACCGTTTTCCCAAGAGGCACGGCTTAGGGAAGATTGGTGAAGAAGTTTGCAGAAGTGATACCGTAGGTGGGATGGTTGAGGAACAAAACTGTAGAAATAAAGCGGAAATCCGCTTACAAGACGATGGTTGATTGTGTTGGCGGTCGAGATAGTGAAAATGTTGGGATGGCCTTTCGTTATAATTGTTTGATATACTTTATAATCCCGCGCCTGTACATGGCGCGGTACGGGAAGAAATCGGAATGGGAAGGAAATGGAAACAGAAGAAGGGATAAGTAGGGGCAATGGATGATCCTATTTCATGCAAAACCCACCCTGGCAGTTGGCGGATCATTTCACATCAATGGCTAACAGTCACATTCAATAATCGAGTGCGTAGGTGTGCGCATTTAATATACATTTATAATAGTTACGTATTTCTTCTTCTTCTTGCTTTTTTGGCTTTGATGAAAGGGGGCGAGCAAGAGCAAGAATGATGGAGACATATTTTGGGAGACTTAGAAAGGGTAATTCTTTTTTTAAAGAGCTATACAACATTTGTCGCACCTTGACATGTATAGGGCGGCTTGTTAACGATGGGTATCCTAGTCACGGCACCAAGCGTAAGTGCAGTATAGGAATTACAATAAACACAGTGAGGTTTAATGAGGGTTGGGCTTTAGAGGAACTTCTACTTGAGATCCAGGATAAACGTGTGCTCTCTCTCCCTCTCTCTTTTCACTCTATCTCTCTCTTTCGTTTTCCTCTTTCTCTTACTCTCTCTCTCTATCTCTCCCATTCTCTTTGTGAACTTAATGTTCGGCAGTTTTACCGCCGGATGGTTGCGTTTTTGCCGGACTCGTTTTTGGCGGCGGTGCGATAAGCAAACCCTGGCTCGCGTACGCAGGCAGCGGCGACGGGCTCTGGCTGGAGATGACGGGCGAACAGAGACGGGGCCGACGCAGCTCGTAAGGTTCCCGGTCGTCCGCACCGTTGTCCGGGCGGAGCAGCGACTCCACATCGAACTGGCGCTTGCGAGAGAAGCTTTCCATCGTGTTGCGCATGATGATGGCCGCAGCCGTTGTTTGATGATGGTGGTGATGGTGATGGTGATGGTGTTGATGTTGATGATGATGCTGATGGAGATGTTGCTGCTGCTGCTGGTTGTGATGATGCAGGAGGGCGGCCGCTTGATGCTGATGGTGCAGATGATGCTCAACCGGGCCACCGTGCCCATGCGCAACGAGCGAGAGTTTGCCCGTCGATTGTTGCGCAGTGCCAGCCACTCCTCCGCCACCGGCCGCAGCGGCAGCTGCCGCCGCTGTACTGGAGCTGGCGGCGGCTGCTGCAGCAGCAGCAGCAGCTGCAGCAGCTGCTGCAGCGGCCGCCGCCGACGTTGCCGTCGCGGATGCGGTCGTACCCGAGCCGAGATACAGGGCGGGATTGGACAGGACCGGGTGCGGTGGAAGGACACTGGCCACCAATGGTGGCTGCGCGGGGTGACCCTGCTGTGGGGGCGGCTGGGGTGGTGAGTTGATTGCGGGAAAGAACTGGCGTGGGCTGCTATTGTCGTAGATGTCGTCGTCGGACGTGAGACCCATGTGGCGGCGCACCTTGCGTTGTGCCTTTCGCCGACGGAAGTCACCCTTGAGAAAGTCCTCCACGTTCGCCGGATGTACAGCCCAGTAGTGGCCCTTGCCGTGGGCACTACGGCCGGCCTTGATGAAGCAATCGTTGAGCGAAAGGTTGTGCCGGATGGAGTTGCGCCAGCCGGGACCCCGGCTGCGAAAGTACGAATAGTTGTCAAGGATGTGCTGGTAAATATCGGACAGTACGAGCTTCTTCTCCGGTGAGCTAAGGATGGCGATCGCGATCAGCCCGATATAGCTGTACTGTGGTTTCGGCGCCTGGGAGGAAAGCTTGCTAGCGTCCGCCAGCAGGGCGCTTCCGGCGGCAGCGGCCGCTGCTGCCGCAGCTGCCGCCGTGGCTGCATCGACCGGGTTGGGCGCTAGTGCGGGTTTGAAGAACCGGGACAGGGTTCGCGTATCTGCCACAAAGTTGCCATAGTTGAAGAACTGGTTTGAGCGGAAGCGCTCCACCATCGCGTAGTTGTACAGCTGCAGACTGTACTGGTCAAACTGCACCAAATCCGCACACACGTTCAGCATGTTGAAGTGCTCGGTTGGGGGTAACTTTTCGGAGAGTGTGAAAGCAACAACACCACTATCACTGTGTCACTACACTTGTGTCTTGTAACTGTCCTGTCACTTGATTGATGGTTGACCGTTTTGTTGCTAATGATGCTGCTCGATTGATGATGCTTTTCAAACACTTTCACGAAACGCTAAAAAATCACACCACACAGTCACGAAAACGTCTTGGTCACTCGCTCCACTAGCAAACACTCCAGTCCAATAGTAAACGGTACACTACACCACGCTGCAGTTGGGATGCTGCAGAACAATCTTCGATCACGAAATAGCACCGCGTCACATACTCCGCACCGTACCCAGGATACGCGCGATCTAACCAGTTCGGATGTACGGTAGCTGAGTGGCCCTGGCCAACTCTCGGCTATTGCAAAGCTGTTGGACGTGGCTAACGCAGGGAAGGGAAGAGAGGGCGACGAAAAAAATCGAACAGGGGAGAAGGGAACAAAAACACAAACATGAGAAAAACAACAAACCAATGAACGCTGCCAAACAGCTCCTAGAATTGCAACAACACGGTTGAATCTTTCCCTTTCCTCCTCGACGATCTTCTACTTGTCACTCTCTTTCTCTCTCTCTCTCTATCGCTCACTCTTTCTTGCAAGTAGCAAGCGGAGAAATCTTTCTCTTTTCTCCCCTTCCCGGGAAGCACGCTCTCTTTCGCACCTTGTGAATAAAAGCCATCCGGTTCGAGGGACCCAGAAATCTACCATCAACCAATCTACCAGCGCCGCATGAGTGTATGTGCAAGAGCGAGAGAGAAAGAGAGGGAGGGGGATAGGGGGAGAGAGAGAAGGATGGAACGGGGAAAGGAGAACGAGCAGCCAGCGACGGTGCGCACGGTTGTGTAGGAAAATATTTGCGCAAACAAAACGCACCCCAAACACAGCGACCACCGGCCAATCGTGAGCGCTGTGTTGCGTGAAAGGATGCTGGCGAGCCACGCCCTACACAATTCACGTTGGCCACGCACGCAACAGTGAGCGCGTGGTGGTGTAATGTATGTTTTTGTTTGGCTTGTACATAAACATAACCACCCACAGGGGCTGCGTGGGGGAAAGGGAGGCTGGGATCACGCGCTGAGGGGAAACCCATTTGACGAAACATGACGGGTAAAACATAGCTAATTATTTTAAAACATTCATCATTTTGTCCCTCTTTTGGCTTTTCGCTACCTTATTTTCACGTGGCCCCTGGTGATACGGCTGGTGCTCTTTAGTCTGGGGCAGTTCCTCGCCCTGCCAACGTCGCGTTTGGCTGAAAAGCCTTTGCTCAACGCTCTGGGGAGGTTCCGTATTGCTTCTTTTTTTGCGCCATGCTGCATCCAGCTGCTAGCAGCACCGACATGACATGATGTTGCGGAATATACTGTGCATACAAAGTTTCATCGTTTTTACCTTCCCGCCATCGTTCGATCCCTCGTTCCAGGATTCCATCCACGTACTGCTGTCACACAGCTGTCAGTTCGTCCGTTGGAACGCTATTCGCTATTTGCCTAATGCACACAGCTACGAACCGACGGCCACTGATCGGATCGTGGCCGGACGAGCCAAGAGGGAATGACCAGTTCAATACCCGTACCACTCCTAGCTTCTCCCAGTCCGCTGCACTGGTGGTTCATGTTGTTAATTTGTTAATTATTTGCACGAGCTGCCTGTACCGTTGCAACCAGCCTTGCGATCCCTTACCACAAGCTCTCTGGGGAATGTGGTCGTATAGAGATGATGCTCTGTGCAATGATACGTGAAAGTAATGTGAACAATTTTGTAACTGTAACATGAAATCCTAAGATAATCCTAAGCTAAAGCAACAATTTAACTACTATTTTAGGGTTTGTTGAAAAGAAGCACACAATGTCCTTACATTACTTAAGCGCCAAATAATTCATAAAAGACGGATTCATATTTTAAAAACTTATTTATTTCTTTAGTTTGAATGAAACATTAGCACAACACATGATACACTTTATAAAACTATAATTAAGTGAAATCGCAATGTTTATTTCATACTTACCAAGGCCAAATGTTCAACATAACTTATGTAATGTTTAATGAGCTTAGAGAACCTATTGCAACTGAATATTATAATACCGAAGTAATTACGAAATTTAAATGCTCCCTTGATTTGTTTGTAAAATGCTGTTGCTAAATGTCATAAGTTATACTTCATATGAAACAATGACTATATGTTACATTTTAGACTTTGAGAAGTTTTCCAAAGTCAACTTGGCTAAGCATATGCAATGTGCAAAATATAACAGCAAATAAAATAAAATAATAAATATGACCCAACTATTTGATGGAAAAAATTATTGGTTAAAATTTAAAAGTGAAGAAAAAGAATTTCCCTAGCACAATTCATTTTAAAAAATACAATTTTTAAATATATAATACAATAAAAAAACTTTAAAAAAAATTACTCGTCTTACATTTCTTTATTTATTTCTTACCCTCAAGAGAGAAGACTAAAAGCTGACTATATTATTAGCACTTTGTTGACGGGGGACGGACATGTCCGTCCTCTCTCAGCTGACCTATAGACAATAAACGCATGCGGTGATACCAGCCCGTTCTGGCTAAAAATCGTCCGTCAACAAAGTGTTAAAATAGTTTTACAACATTTAACTCTGGGTTGCCCTAAATTATTTGATTTGACATTTACATGCCTTAAATCCATTTCCATGCCGTTTGCATCCCACTGTCAATTATTTTACATCGCAATCAATTCTGTTCAATTAAACTGTTTTCTCCGTTATCTTCCCAATCATCAATGCATAATTTTCCGGTGTTTTCCCCCCGCTACCTAAGTCGACAGCAGCCGGTAAGCTGATTAAAACGATACGGCTACATCGCTTCATAGTTCCCTCGTCACCAGCGGTTCCATTTTCTTCTCTCCCCAGCGCTGCACGGCCCGACCGGTTTTTGCGCGATTTTACGCGTTGCCTGCTGTAACAGAGTTTTCTTATCCGCACAAGGAGATGCGGTGATGAGGCCCCGGACATCCGGCAGTTTCGTAGGGCAACGGCAGGCGGAAGCTGCTTGTCAATTATACGCGCGTGAGCATCTCAATTGCGTGCGGTAGCCATTGTGTTCGGGGCCATCGAGAGGTCGCTTGAGCCTTTTCGCTCGAATAGGGCGCAACAAATTGCATCCCAAAGTTGCAAGGGAAAAGCCACCGGCAACCTTTTTGCCAGTGATCGATACACTAACTCTCTGGTGCTGGTGGTGAAAATCCTCGCCCAACTTCCTCCGATTTACGCAAAAGATCCTTGTTGCGGTAAAGAGAAGCAAATCTTCGCTGCAGCAGAAAAAGTATATCCTCCGGTAAGATAGACGGTGTCGAAAGTTGACAAAGAACCGTCCAGAGAATCAGACAAAGATAAGGGCCACACTTTGTTAGACGATGTTTGGTTGCTGTTGGAATTTGCTGATGCTAGGCAAAAAAGGCCTTCCTTTACCATTACAGGCAACGGCACGACGTAAAACACAGCATTAGCCGGGCGCGAGGTAAAAGCTTGCCGTCGCCGCTTGTTCTAACCCCCACAAAACCATCAGCACCATTCAATTGTTCTAACCCTTAATTGGCACCCTCTATCGCTGCGATCACATTTACTTCCCTATTAAATGAGTCTCGACAGTGAAGCAGTGTGGCAAGGGTGTACATGAAGATTTCCGGAGCAGAGACCAGGGAAGGAATCAGTCTGCGATGGAGCAATAACAGGGAATCACAATAATCACGATGACGCTGAATGTTTTTATAATGAAGCCACCCCGAAGCGTTCCTCTACTGTTGGTGGGAGGTAGGGAGCAGCCATGGGAGGGAACGAAAGAAAACGCAAGAAAAAGTGCTTTTATTTCAGTGCCTGCGCGAGGTTTGGGGAGGAGTATCTACTAGCTGATGTTTTGGTTGCTTCGCTTCGGAAACTACGCTGTGCCTAAAACATTTTGAGTTTTACAGGTTCGGAAGCTGCTCGGTTGTATGGCCGATGTGATAATGGGGCAATTACGCACGTGGCAAATAGAAGCAACAACCAAAAAGGGTCACCGCTAAGAAAGATGTCAAACACTGGGTACTTTTTGAAAACTTTAAGGTGGCCATCTTTAATGACGCAATCTAAAATGAGAAATGTAAATTGAAGTCAAATTTTAAAACCTTGAAAATATCCTAGCAAATGGGAAGATTGCAGGAGCTCCAGAATTCTGCCCATTAAAACGATTCCAGGACAGTGGACACCGCTTGTTAAAACATTGTGCCCGTTAAGGTCCTCTAGATCACATTCTTGGTTGAAGTCGCGTAGTTATTCATAGTACTACAAATACTCTGATGGGTACACACGCACCAACAGTAAGCCGTCAAGTAACCGAGCTCAAACGATCGATTGCCACCAGATCGCTTTCGTGTAGTTTGCTCAACCTGCCCTGTACCGTCCCTGTATGGCCTGAAGAAACCATACACACTCGACCGGACGCTATTGTACCATCGGTTTACAAGAGCTAATGCCACAAGACACAAGTCACCAGTGCAAGAAGAAGAAAAACAAAACCTCGTAGACAACAACACACATCATTGTTTGATCGGGACGCACCGGTTTTGCTGCATCGATGGCCTGTTAGCGTTTCGGAGTCGTCGATCGACAAAGGGATGCGAGCTGTACACCGAGGGTATGTACCGTAGACAACGGCGGTAAGCTTTGCTCGAGAAATTGATCACCTCTGTTCGACGGTTGGTTGGTAGCTTGGACATTCTGTTTGGGGTTCCGGGAGCGAAAGATCTCATGTGGGGAGTTCTGCTTCAGGTGGGATGCTGTCGCTGCTGTAGTTGCTCTTGATGCTGGGGAAGTGTTGATTTTTGAAAAGGGAGGAAACATACACACATAAATACATATGGACGGCGAATCTGGAACCCGGGAGTCGAATTGAAGTGGGCCGAGAGTTTCGAGGATTTGTTTACTTTCAATCGACCACCCGGCGAAACGAAGACGATCCCGAGTGTGATTATCCGGTCGTCGAGTGGTGGGAAGAAGAAACCGGGGGCGAGCGTGCCAGTGCCGAAACGGTGGTCCCTTCTCAGAGTAGTATTATGCTGCGCAGGGCAATGCTGACCGTCCCAAGCATTTGCTTGGAAAAGTACCAGTTGGAGTGTTTGGAAAATATTTACCCAAAACGCAACGCATCGAGTATCGAGATGCGTTCCGATCGATTCCTTAACATATTTACACGTGTGTGTGTGTTTTTTTTTCGCAGGCTATAGATCTTGACACATAAACATTGATTGACAGGGGGAGGGGGGAGGGGGGTCGGTGGTAGGAAGGCGGATGAAGATGGTGAGGATAAAATGTGAGAACTGGTTTCCTGCTCGATAATCTTAGCCGAACGATGTTTCGCGCACCCTTTTTATCTTTAGGCAAGCGCGGTAGGATCGTCCAGGATAGGGTTAAGGTCTGACCACTCAAACCGCTGCCCTTCTCACATCGCACTATCGATGGGTCCGATCGGGAAAAGATGTTTTCCTTTCCATCGTTCCACGCCCTGCAAACACAAAGAAGCATCCTTTTTTTCTTCCCAAAGTCTTCCCTTTTTGTATGCATCTCTGCGCAAACCACCTTGAATGTCTTACTCCCGCTCTGTAGTGTTGGCTGTTGGGAAGTGAGTACCTCAAGTACCAAGACGTTTGTCTACCGCAGTAAGGTCACGCGAAACTCCTGCCACTGGCTACCAGCTGACCTTTCACGTCAAGCCCGACGGTACCAATCGATGGCAATTGTAGGAAGAAGCACCTTCTGGAGGACAATGACACTGATGTCCGAAATCAACTGCGAACCTTCACTCAACGTGTACGTGGTATGATAATCAGTAATGCTATGATCCGGTTGTTAGGCTGTTGCCTGCCTAACTTCGATTATCCTCAGGATCCTGTATCGGGCACGGTAGGCCGCGGGTCGTGGGAAGGTTAACCCTCATTTCCCCGCCGAAGGGTGAATTGTACCAGGAACTGCCATGAAAGAAAAACCCTGGCCGTTTCCTCTGGATGATTCTTCTACCACGTGAGAGTAATGAGGACAAATTGCACCGTTCGTTTGGCATTTTTTCTCCTCTTTGTATGGGAAAACGCCACACGCATACCACGCATTCTGTGTCGGCTAGCGCCCGCGCGTCTGTGTGTGTGTGTGTGTGTGTGTCACAAAGCATCAGACTAAATGCGCTAACCGGACACGCGCGAAACATTTGGACAATGCAATCACTGCCTTCCTTTACCCCAACATTGTTCCTCTCTTTACCGCCGCCCATCCTGCCTGTCTGATAGCTCGGCATGGGAAACGTCACGTAGCGGGTGTAATGCCGGCATTCGAGGATTGCGCGTCCCTGTTGCGAGCGTTCTGCAAACCGATACGCACCATTCAGGTCGCCATTAACAAAAGGGACAAGCATTTATAGTGCAAACAATTTCTCCCTTTCCTTCGACCCCAAACGACCCTTTTCCCCACCTCTCTAATCATCCTTCGTCATTCGTGCATGAGAGCTTTTTTGCGCAACATTTTTTTTCCTTTTTTGTTCTGTTATGGGCCCTCAGTGAGATACTGTTGTCGCACTTCGTTTGTTTCGGTGAGAGTTCTGTTCTGTTGCTATTGCTGGTATTTTTTGGTGTTATGTGCCCATAGCTATTTCGCTTCCCTTCTCCACAAACCACCCCCCCCCACCCCTCCCTCCTTCGGATGCTTACACACGTGCCGCACGTTGGCATGCATCAAATCAGCGGGCGAATTGTTTTCGGTCCCGATCAGTTCATCTTCTAATTGTCCCGTATGTTGTTATTGTGTCGACTACAATATCGACACCGCTTTTCCCATCGCTTTATGGTGGCACCCTCTTCTGAAAAAGAAGAGCAACAAAAAAAATAAAATTAACAGATCGATTGTTTTATGTGCCGTTTCTGATTCTTCTTCGCCTTTGTTATGATGAGGTGCTATATGTTTTGACGTTTGATTGTGTGTCGTCCGTGGAACAATTGGGACTTCAATTGGGCCTTTGCTTTGGCACTAGCACTCTCCTCTGTTTCGTGGCGTGTCTTGTGAATGGATCGATTGTTTCGGCCACTTAGCACCCTCGGCAGTGAATTAGTCAATGGAATAAGGCACACGGTAGCATGCTAACGCTTGGGCTGTGAAGGACAGTTCTCTCAAATCAAGTTGTTATCGCTTTTCAAAGGTACTGAGTATGGAGAGTGTTTAAATTTAGAAAACCAAGATTTTTGCTAGTTATTGTAAGATATTAGGAACATAAATAAACATTCGGAACATAATTTACCTTATTATCTTTTCAGATGTCGAGTAAATCTCACTTTACTAAAATTCACTTTTTCAATCATAAGAAATATGTAATAAAATAAAATCATTAACAAACACAAACTAACAACCTTACTTACTTATAATAAATGTACATAATCAAGCCGATGCTAATAATATTATGTGATTTCTAACTCATCTTCTTTAGTTTGTTTATTTATTGGTCATAACGGGATTGACAGCCCGGAGGTCTAATGGATGCGCCGGCTCCTGTAAAGGCCGGACGTAGTTCAATTCTCATCCGGACTGTCCCCCGTAGCAAGG
>KB688580.1:0-12640 GCA_000349165.1 Anopheles christyi
ATTAAAATTGTTTGATTTTATTCGAACGACCAAAACTGTCATCCGACTTTTCTGTCAAATCCTTTTCTGTCAATACAAAAAGTCGTACGACCAAAGTCGTATTCGACCGAGCTCTTACAGCAGCCTTAGGTACTTTAGCTATAATATCTGGACAGAAATGATAAAAAAAATGGTGCCGCAACAAAAAAAAACATGAAACAAATCGATTTGTTTCTCTGGCAACAAAAACGTTCCCGTTGCATGAATTTGACATTTCCTCCATACAATTTGGCAGCAAATGTTGCGGCAACATTTTCATAGCCTAAACTGCATACCCCTTTTCGACGTTTGTCAGAGCGGCTCAGCAAGCACTGGAACAATATAACGAAAAGCAGGAAGAAGAGCAACACGGAGCGTGCAGCAGACAGACGGCCAGACACACACAGAGCAAAGAGCAGGAATCAACAAGAGCATGACGACGAGGCTAAGATGCGTTCCCAAGTTTTAAGCAATGTAAAGTGTAGGCAAACAGTAAAATTGTAAATCGTTGTTCGTAGTTAACCCCGCGATAAACAAAGCAGGTAATTATAGTGCATTCGTTGTTTCTTCCTCTGCGCCTCGTTTGTAAATTTTCCCATCAGTTTTTTAGGGCTGGTGAGGGGAGGGAGGGGGGTGGGGGCTGCTGCTAATTATCCTTTCCAATTTCCAAACGAGTATGCGCCGCTGGACGATGATTAGCGCGGAGCATTGAAGCTTCCTTGGGGGGAGAGGTTGGTGGCAGCGCGAGTGAGAAATACAAAGTTCGTTCTCTTGTTCCTACTCCCGTTCTGTGTAACGTACCCTGAGCGAGCAGTATTGGTTTTTGGCATGTTTTTTGTTTGTTATGTGAGGCACCCTTCACTCCCTTTCCGTATTCACACATACGCTCTCTATCTCTCTATCTCTCATACACACACACCCACACTCTCCCTCATTCTCTACAGATTGCTGTTTTTCCCTTCCGTTCCTTTATCTGTTCCGTATCGTCTGCAGGTAGAGAGACGTTGCATTCCTTTTTGTAAAACCACCAGTTTGATGCGTGCGTAGCGAGAGAGTTTGTCAGTGTGGGAGTTGCCTTGGTTGGCTAACGAGAAAAGGAGAAATAAATAGTGAGAGATGGACCCGCACGCCCTATCGGGAATGAGACACATACACAGCCTGCCATCGTCTGGCGTCTGCAGGCTGTATACAATTTTGGAGAGAGTGAGAAAGATGCGGAGAGTGCGCGCATATGGTTGCTCTTCTTAAGGGTGTGGAGAACTTCTTAAGCAGCTACCGCGAGCTGTTGATGTCCGTGTGTGTGTATTTTTATGAGTGTGTGCGTGGCCATTATGGATTTTCGGCTCCAAAGGAATCTTAAACGCAGTTGCCGTAAATGACAACCTCGACAAACGCTAATATGAATCGCAAAATTTGAATGAAACACGATCGAACATGTCAGGCTAGAAGGTATTGGCTCAGTGCTTCGACACTGTGAATCACAAGTGGTCACAGTAACCATTTCTGACGTGTTGTTTGTGCCTGTGTGTGCATTATCCTCTTTGTCGTGCGCTCCAGGGGCCAGCATCATCAGCAAGTCGCTCTCTCGTATTATACCGCGACACACACACACACAAGTAGATATACACGAGCGCTGGACTAGAATGTTTTTGCTGAGCAAACGCGCAGACCTTGCCCGTTAAAAAAACGGTTTCCGAGAGCGAGAGAGAGGAAGAGCCAAAAGTTAACCTAAGAGAGCAGCCAAAGAAGCATAAGCCAGTATGAGCAGCAGCAGCAGCAGCTAGTCCGCCAGTTGCTTCTTTCGAGTGCGTGCAGTGTGTGGTACGTTTGTACGTAAAAACTGCAAAAGCGACGTTTTTTTATGGTGCAAAAATTTCTATGTGATGGTCGCGCGGTGAAAACCTGCAAAAACACGCACAAACATCTCACTAGATTAAAACGAGGTGGACATTACTTGCGTGAACGTGGTGTGTTGTGTGTGCGTTTGTGCGGGCAGTAGTGTACCACACACACATATATACTCTTTGGATTCCCATCCTCTATGCCCTAACTCCTATCCCAAGTTACAGTTCCCTTAGATCGTATGCTGCTGACCGGAAACCAAGAGACTGTGGTGTACTACTTCCAATCATAAGCAACACCCGGCACGCGATAGATTTGCGGGCGGCGTGCCGGAAGTAAGTCAGCGGTGGCCCTGTGGATCCCCGTAGTAACAGCAATGAAGGCATAGCACCGGGTTTGGCCGTGTTTGGTTGGAAGAGCGGCGCGCTGCACAACTGCATCTGTTTTCCGAAGGTTTGTGCCTCTGTGTGTTCTGCTGGAGGTTTCTACCACCGAACCAGGTTTCAGGAATTTCTCTCCCAAGCGCGTACGGCGTTCCAGGAATGGGTCCTTGCAGGGGCAGAAAATATCCTCCATTCTCCCCCTACCCGTGGGGACCAAATGTTCAAACGAAGTGTGCAAAGGGTTTTTTTTCTGCTCGTTACTGGATGTGTGTGTGTGAGTGAGAAGAAGGTGTTTGGTGTGGTGAGGAGGAATGGAAGGCAGAAGTGTAATGGGTGGGGTTACATTATGTGCGTGGACGGGCGCGTAGCCTGTTTGGCGCTCGATCTGGAGAGAACGAGAGTGTGTATGTGAGAGCAAGAGTGAGAGCGATGGAGAGAGAGCGAATGTAACGCGATGTAATAGGAACCAACAGAACGAAGAAGAAACACTGTGAAAGCACAGAAGGAGAAGAAACAAATCAACGAAAAAAACATACACATACACTCTTTTCTCTCTACAGCACACACACACGCCCAACATTTCATCGTATGGCGAAAATGGCAGCCGCTCCAGAAGTTACTGACTGACTGAAACCTTTCTCCACGGACTCTACCACACCTCCCCCCACACTTCCCACCTACTTCACCACCTCCTATGTGAAAAACAAATTTCCCAACGCCGCTTCTTCTGATTATGGCCAAGGGACGGGTATTGTAAGCGAAGTTAAAAAAGGCGTGATCTCCCTCCTACGTGTGTTTGTGCTTTTGTTAGTGTGCAGTTTGGTACGGCTGCGTTGGTTGCATTTGGTGGGCGCCTCATTGCCCGCCACCGATAACCATCCATTTCCAATATCCCATTTTTACAATACAAATGTGCGATTTCAAAGAGGAAACGGAATCGGCTACCTCATCCCACCGAATTCCTTTAATTTGCCCCTCCTGGACCGAAACATCGATGTGCTATTATCACCCATCCCAACTGTTTGGCCGAAGTGGGTGTGGAAAAAGTTTTATAGGTAGAAGGGAAGAGCACTATGGGCGTGCGGTCGATGTGGGTGGAAAGGAAGAAGATGTTGGTTACATCCTAACTTCCTATAACAGGGTGGATTGAGGGGGGGGGCAAAGGGCAATGCAATCCGCAATTCGAAAATCAAAGAATATACTCCTCGTCCAATTGGTGATACATAGGTTTTGATCTTTCGAATGGTGCGAAATGAAAATTCTCGTGGTGGAAGGAGCGGAATGGCGGAAATGTTGGTCCTTCGAACCGGAGAACGTTGAGCTATTTGAGTTCTCCATATGGCACTCGTCTTATTTTTCTAGAAGGGAGTTGCTTGATCAATACGTGCATGGTCGTTGTATTTATGAATTTGCTACACCCAACATAACACACAAATAATCTGTACGTACTCCACCGCACAGCCCCTCGGCATATTCACCCGATGAGTTCATAAGCTCGCATCACACAGCCGCGTACGAGTGCGCAGTTTGGCGCGAACACTTGCCCATTGTGTCGATGACGAATACAGTCCTGACTCGATTAGCCACAGTCGATCGTCACACATGTCCAATCGCAAGACACTTGTGTTCTGAGCGTCCCCACCCTCCCACCTCGGCTAAGCTGAAACGGCTTTGAATCGCGAAAAGAGCATTTGCAACACGACGTGTTCCCGGTTCTATCAACCTCTGCAATGAACTAACACAGCACTCTGCATATCAACTCCTTCAACGCAACACGCATCGCTGGTGAGTGCAACGATCAACTTGAACCAGTCGCATCCCAAACCTCTGTGAACCGGACCGGTGGAAGTTGACGTCTCTGTGGTGTGCTGCTTCGAAAAGGAAACGTACGGCTCCCGTGTGGAAATTGAACCGATGCGAAGTGGCCAACCTATTGGCAGTTTGTTTGTACTCAAGTGCTCTTAAAGTGATCAGAAATTGGAGTTTAGTGATTAAGGCCGCTACCTGTATTTTCTGTGCATTCGAAGGTATAAGCCGATCGTGTTGATTGTGCACTAAGTTACCAGTTGTGTTACCAATTTAGGAAGGCTTTTAAATCTGGATTGAGGAACGAAGGGAAGCAAAAGATTCAAAAGTTCTCTGATTTGTGTTGGCCCTGCGAAAGATGGTAATATGAGTCGGCTGTGATCGTAATTTACTTGTTACTACTATGCCGAGAAAAACGCATTTTAACAGACCCTTGCCTAACTCATGCTCATATTCTAGATGTTGAGGCCAACATAATAATCCCGGATGAAGGGCAGTTGGGATCATCATTTAAAAATCGTGGGGTTTTTTTCTTGATCAACCGACCAGAACCCAAGACGGACGGTCGTTGAGATCGTCATCGCGTCCTCGGAACCGGTGCTGTTGAACTGCACGATTGAAGAAATTCGTTTCGTATCCGTCACCAACATCCAAAAAACACCCCCTATTTGTGCACATCTTTTTGTCGTTGTTTTCTGTACGTGCAGTCCAATTTGGTTCGCATTTCTTTCCCGAGGATATTTTAATGGTGCTCCGATCGTTTCATGCCAAGACTTTACTAATTTTCCAATTTGCTTCGCTTGAAAGTTAATCTCGTCATTTTATTTATATCGCGTTATGACTGTCTGAGTTACTTCGGACGAGAACGATAAACACGTACTGCCGTATTACTTCCACAAAGGGCATTTACTCTGCCACTAAATGGTCATTCTTTCAATGGAGCGACGGGGGAGAAATCCCAGGCGCAGTCCTGCAGAATTACTGGCTGATAACGCGGGTAGAGAGTAATTGATTTCCACCATTGCATGCACAGGACCTTTGTGCATCTGTGTGTGTGTGTGCGCTTGGATAAAACCTGGGTGAATAGGTGGATATCGCGGGCGATGTAACTTCCAGCGCTGCAGGACGCAGTTACTGTGGCAAAATATACAGACTCGATGCGCATGCGTCCCTGTGCCTTTGCTCTATCTTTGCTTCCTTTCGGCCAAATGCGCGCAGCAAGGAGTAAGCAAGCAAGCAGGCAAGCACAACAAAAAAGGCTGAAAACAATTGTGGTGTACGAGAATGGGCTGACTGCGTGCGGGATTAGATATGGTGGGATGGTGGTGGGGTGGTCTTCCTAGTTACTGGGTGTCCATTTTGGTTTTCACTGATTTCGGCATCGACTATCGGTTCGGCACTTTTCATCCCAAATGCGTGAGCATGCTAAGGGACTGGATAACTTTTTATTGCTCTTAATGTTTTTACTAGTCCTTTCAATGAATGGATTTGGAAATGCTTAAGCATTTTTTCTTCTTTCTTTTGTCCCTACAGCGATAGTAGCAATGGAGCGCACCGGCATCGTCCTCATCATCCTCATCAGCGTACTGTGCGCCCAACCACAAGCCAATCATAATTTCCCATCGAAGGGAAGCAATGCCACAGACCTTAGCAGTCGACTAGTTAGTCAAATAGTTTTCAATTCTACACTCAACCACCTGGCGGTGGATAGAAGCACCGGAAGTGTAAGTATGCGTAATGGTCTGCTCGCCCGACCGACCACTGATTCTGATTTAACGCCATTCATCCTCTCTCCCTATCACTTTTCAATCCATTGGTTTGTATGTACAGGTTTACGTGGGAGCGGTGAACAAGTTATACCAGATATCGAACGATTTAAACATCCTCACGGTCGTGACGACCGGCCCGCAGAATGATTCGTACCAGTGCACGATCCTCGAATGTCCGGGCGGTGCGGTCAAAACGCCGATGGACAATGTGAACAAGATGCTGCTGATAGACAGCAACGCCAAGAATCTGATCGTGTGCGGTTCGCTGTTCCAGGGCATCTGCCACATCCGCAACCTGCACAACATCAGCATCGTCGAGCAGGAGGTGCTGGAAGCGGTGGTAGCCAACACGGCAAATGCCAGTACGGTTGCGTTCATTGCACCCGGCCCACCGCTTACGTCGGCAGAGAACAGTGTGCTGTACGTGGCGGTCACGTTTACGGGCAATTCGCCGTACCGTAGCGAAATACCGGCCGTATCATCGCGCAGTCTTGCCCGGGACCGACTGTTTCAGCTGGCGGCTAGTGCAGTTACGACCGGTACCCGCCTTTTCGTAAACAACTACGCCCGGGAAACGTACATCATCAACTACGTGTACGGGTTCAGTTCGGAGCGGTTCTCCTACTTTCTGACAACGCAGTACAAGAGCAGTTCGCATTATGCGTCGAAGGAGCGTATTACGAAGCTTGTGCGGATCTGTCAGGACGATTCGCACTACCACTCGTACACGGAGATTCCGGTCGACTGTACGAGCAAGGACGGGACGAAGTTTAAGACGGTGAGTGCGGCGTACGTCGGGAAGCCGGGCCACGAGCTGGCCCAAAGCCTGGAGATCACTAATAACGATGACGTGCTGTTTGCGGTGTTCGATGCACCGAACGCGAACAAGTCAGCGCTGTGCGTGTACTCGCTGAAGGCTATCCGAAAGAAGTTCATGCACAACATCAAAAAGTGCTACAACGGAGAGGGACTCCGAGGGTTGGACTACATCTCGCAGAATATGCCCTGCATTGCGACGAAGCTGCAAACGATCGGGGAAGATTTCTGCGGGCTGGACGTGAATTCGCCGCTCGGTGGCGAGCAGGCGGTCGCCTCGCTTGCCGTCATTCTGTCGGAGGAGCGCATGACGTCGGTGGCGGTAACGGCCACGTCCAATTTTACCGTCGTCTTTATCGGCACGGAGACGGGCCAGCTAAAGAAGATTGTCATGGAGTCGTCCACGTCTGCAATGCAGTACGCAATGATGAGCGTAGACCTTGGCTCACCGATCCAGCCGGACATGTACCTGGATCCGGAGCACGACGATCTGTACCTGATGTCGATGTACAAGCTGTTCAAGATCCGCATCTACGACTGCTCGGTGTACACAACGTGCCATGCCTGCCTATCGGCGAAGGACCCGTTCTGTGGCTGGTGCTCGCTTGAGAACAAGTGCAGCAGACGGTACGAATGTCAGGATAGTTCAAAGGATCCACTGTCGTGGTTGAGCTACAAGTCAGGCAAATGTACTACGATTACGAGTGTAACGCCGCACCAGTTGCAGCGTACCACCGCCCGCACGCTCGAACTGATCATCGAGAACCTGCCAAACCTGAAAGAACCACTCGTGTGTGCGTTTACGTTTGCCAGTATGGAAAAGCCGATCATTACGAATGCAACGAAGAAGCGCAACGGTGTTAATTGTACGACTCCGCGGACGGACCTGTTGCCACAGATTGGATATGGCGAAAGTGAGTTTTGTACACTTGCGGGCTAGGCGAACGATCCTTTCACTTATGTTTTATGCTCCTCTTTTCTTTGCAGACCACTTTAACGCCACGCTGTCAATCAAAACGTCTCAGGGGCCAGACATCGTCTCGACCACTTTTACCTTCTTCGACTGCAGCACCCACCTGTCCTGCACGCAGTGCGTATCGTCCAAGTTTCCGTGCGATTGGTGCGTGGAGGCGCATCGCTGCACGCACGATACGGCGGAAAACTGTCGCAACGATATACTGGTGACCGGTATTAGTCGCATCGGACCGAGCTACCGGTCTGGGCCGGGTTTCTGCCCGACCATCAACGTAACCGGAGACGGATCGGAAATTCTCGTACCGGCCGGCTCGAAAAAGTCTGTCCGGGTGAAGGTGCACATCATCGGTCAGTTCATCGTGCAGACGCGCTTCGTGTGTCAATTCAATGTTGAGGGTCGGGTGACGAGCGTCAATGCACAGCTGCTGGGCGACACGATCTATTGTGACGAGATGGAATTCACGTACACGGCCAAGACGTCTAAGTTGAACGCCACGTTTGCGGTCATCTGGGGCGGCTCGAAACCATTGGACAATCCCAACAACATTCACGGTAAGTAAAGTGGCTGGCCGAAAGGAGTGTGTTTAAAAGGGAACAAAATTTGATAACTCTACTTTAATGTTTCTTAAGTCGTCATTTATCGTTGCCGTGACATGTCGGACAGTTGTGGCGTTTGTCTGGCGCTGGAAGAAAAGTACAAGTGTGGCTGGTGCTCGTCATCGAACACGTGCGAGGTGGAAGATCAGTGTGGCATTTCGGGTAAGGTCGAGGGTCAGAACAAAACAGACTGGCTAAACAATCAACAGACCTGTCCGAATCCGGAAATCCACTCGTTCGATCCGAAGACGGGCCCGTGGGAAGGTGGCACCAACATTACCATCCGCGGAATTAATCTTGGCAAAAAATTCGACGATGTGTACGGTGGCATCAAGATTGCTGGTATCGATTGCATGCCGTTTCGGGAGCTGTACGTACAGACGAAGGAGATAGTATGCAGCGTGGATGGGCCAGGTGTAAAGTCGCACCGATCGGGGAGGGTCGTTGTGCAGATATCGGATTTCCGAGGTGAATCGGCTAACGATTTCGAGTTTGTTGATCCGGAAATTGAAAACTTCGAACCGAAGCATGGGCCTATATCGGGCGGTACAACAATCAAGATCATGGGACGGTACCTGAATACTGGCAGCCGCGTGCGTGCATTCCTCGACCAGCATCCGTGTGAGATACTGAGTACGAACGATCGAGAGGCAACATGCCGTACGACGACGGTACCGAGCCCGATGCAGGGCAAGCTGAAGATGGTATTTGACAATGGTGTGCGTGAGCTGAACGGCGATCTGTTCGAGTACGTGCCCGATCCGTGGATCGAGTTGGTATCATCCGGAGAGAGCAAAACAGCTAAAGGTAAGTTAACAAGCTTTAATACACGATGAAGACAACTCTTGAACACCTTCTTATGTGTGTTATGATAAAACTGTTTTTATGTTTTTAAAACACATTAAAGCCAGGGAACAAGCTTGTTTAAGTTTGGTTGCTCAATTATTTAAGTTCAACTTTATAAAAGTTCATCTCTGCTATAGTCGTCTGATAATTTTTGAGTTGAACAGAAGGCCTGACAACTTATTTCACTCTAACCGAATGGTTATAATTACTGTAACTAAATAAGCGTAGTACCTTGCATAACTTATCAAATTCCCAAAACTCCTTAAACTTTAAATTTTATGATGTAGAAATTGCAATGTAGTCATGATTCATTTCATGAATTTGCTTTTCATCAATCGTATATTTGCCTTTTAATTGGCACGTTAGTCACACAAAGTCCTCATTCAACATGAATAATTTTACGCGTTGACATGTCTTTTGACTTTCGACATCTAACACATTCGAATGTGCCAAACAAAGCCTTTTTATAAAACAATTATTTTAATATCAAAACATTGTTTATGAGCGATTGCACTCAAATCGAGATAAATCAGAATCGGATAGAAACTTTTTGTGTAAGTGTATCAAATATCTCAGGGAAATTAAAAACTACGACCTACGCAGTCATGCCGGCTTTACACAGGCTTACTAGACTTATTTTTACCACGTAGCCGGATAGTCAGTCCTCCTACATAGTCCCTGCAATTAACAGAACATTTTAGTTTGCTCCTCGCGGACAACTTGAAAGGCGATATTTCTTTGGCATTTTGGCATTTCTTTTCTAATGCAAATACTGTTTAGAAAAAAATAGATGGTGATGTTTTGAAAATGAAAAATTTCTCTCGTTATTCAAATTATTTTGATCGACTGGACTAGTCGTGAAATATACAAACACTAAAAGTCGGTTGTTTGGGTCGGGGTGCTTAGGATCGGATGTTTTCCGGTTATTCGATTGTCACGAATAATAGTTTCTTTATACTTTTTTGTTCATTCAATTATTTAAGGGATGAATTTTTATTTCCTAATATAAATTGGCAATGTTATTCGCCTAAAAAAGAAGCAATAAAAACTGAAGATTAACTTTATCTAAATATTCTTAGAAAATTAATTCTCCCTTGATAATTCTAATGAATGGTTCTTCTCTGGATTAATGCCATATGCAACACTGTTGTAAAGCTGCCATTTTGTTTCTTCCCCATATCTCGACCCCATTGATTTAACTTTTAGAGGGACATTTGCAAACATTAAAAAAGAGTTATTTGAAATGTATGTTACGTGTATTTACGTGTATGTTAAACATATTGCATTAGAAAACCCTCAACCTAATATGTTATTCTTAATCGATACATTGTTGTGACATCAAAGCAAAACATATTTCGTCAATCTTACAGCACATTCGGATCTTGGCATAAAATGTACAGCCTACCGATAACTACAAATTAAATTTTAGATTTTCGACCGATAAGGAAGAAAATAATCTGGGCGACACTTCTACGTGAAAGGCGCGATACAATGATACTATGGATTTTGCTAATGATTTTTTGAAAACAAGCTAGGCCTGGCTATCTGTGACTTGTTAATTTATCTATAATAGGATAGTCAGTCTTAGTATGGAAGACCCGGTCGATCCATATGAGAATTGAACCCATGATGGTCATGTTGCTAGATCGTGCAACTTGACGACTGTACTACGGGACCGGTACCTAAACTAAATTGTTTACATCTTCCCTTATAATTATACATCCCTTCCCTTATTTCGTGCCCTAATGTGATTCTTGAGCAAGCGAAAATGGTTCGTTGACATTTTACTCTGACTTGTAAACCTAAACACCTTTAATATAATGGCCAAGGCATGATAAAAAACTCTGCCGAGACTATCAGATTCTTTATAAATAATTTTGTTGCCCTGACCCCTGAGATATTTTGTTAATTCCAATCCAAGAAGATTAAATCATCCAATAAGGTTAGGGGGAGGCCCGGTGGTCGAGTGGTAATGGCGTAGGCCTGTTATAAGGCCCGACGTTTCTCGATTCCCATTCGTACTGCCTTTCCCCAAAAAGCAAAAACTACAAGTAAGCTAGATTGTATTTAAAATTAATTTATTGAAATTCTCCTCATTGCAAGTACCGGCTGAATATAACCAGAACAAAGCTCTCTTCGTTTAAACGATCGTTTTAATATTTCAACCAGAATTATGTCAGAAATATCCATTTCTGACTCCCTGCGCGTTATTACATTAAAGAGATGAATTCTCATGTCAAAAGGCTTCGTATTTCATCTACCTTATCTAATATGCCCATTATTGGTGCTATCACATTGGATAGATAGAATCGGAATCGGTACCTCAAAATCGATTCGGATGCATATTCTGACACAAGAATTCCCTACTCCAATGTAATAACTCAAAATGCATAAAAATGGTATTTCTGTTCATTATTATTCTGTGTATTATGTTTTGATTGTTCAGGTTCCCGGAAAAAAATTACGACAAAGATGGTTCTAAAATTGCTATGCAGAAGTTAAGATAATTATCAGTTCCGCCACTTATAAAAACCCGTCATGTTGCGCTTAATCTTCTGCGGGACTGATTGATTCTCGTAATTGTGTATTTTTCCGATCGATTAACGAAGACACTTGTTGCAATAGCCACAAATAAGATCCATTTGCCAACAATATAACCAATCTGTTTGCTTAAGCCTCAACTCTCTAATAAGATTAATATGCGAAAGCGCGCTACGTTTTTCATATATTCTCTTCATACGCTTTTTTATATTATTACACAGAATAAATGAAGCATTGTTTATGTTTTGCCTCAATTTGACTGCCCAATTCCATATGGTGGCAAAATAGTGCAAGCCGAATCAATTTTTTCGACCGTGGTAGCTTCTGTCAAACCTTCCTTGACGTATCGATTCCAATTCCATCTACCAAGTGTAATAGCACCATATGAGACGAGAGTAATCCAAATGCTCCAAAATATTCGAAAAATGTCCAAAAGTTAAATATAAAATTTAACAAAATAATAATATAAAAAAAAGTGTTATAAAAAATATCTTATACCATTTATTCATGTTATCCGAGTATCCTATCCGGGCGATATAAATTCCCGTATAAACGGCGTTCCCCTGTAGAACGATTTTTGAATACAATTAATGAAAGAGAAGAACGTATATGTGGTAATCTTGGCAATATGGGCCACCCTTGATTTGGCGACATACGCCGGTTTTATGTTCTCTGTAAAAACTGTCTATTAAAACCGGATCAAAATTCGTGTTGATAATCGATATATTCAAGAAATACAAAAAAAATATCTGTCGACAACGCGAAAATCAGTTAAGATTTGAGGTTCGAAAATTAGCTTTTATTATTATTTTCATAACAAAGGCAAAGTTAGTAGCATGATCGGTGTTACAACTATCTTTTTTTCTTCTTTTTTTTATAGAGCCTTTGTGCTGTCAGGCATTCATTCGCCTCTGTTACAACTATCAATGATTATTTTGTACAAAAGGTCGTATTTATACAAAGCCAGCGCTCTGAGAACTGTATTAATACATCTGATACAATACAAACTTCCATGGGGCGCCGGGGTTATATTCGAGCCGGGGGTTT
>KB688591.1:0-13873 GCA_000349165.1 Anopheles christyi
ACTAACCAAGTTGGGAGTTGGTGTGGTGCAAACAAAAAGTGAAAATAAAACGAACGTCCTACTCTGAAGGTGGTGGGAGGGTGCTGAAGCGAAAAAACCACCAACAAGCATTGCCACCCATGGTTTTGATGCCGATGGAATTTGAATGAGAATTGGTTTGGTTGCGTTATGTGTTTGTCTTTCTCCAAGTCTACATCACATAAAGCGGATTTTAAGGAGAATTCAAATTTATTACCCGTCTTTTTTGCCAAACTTGTTTTGAAACGGAAGGCCGTTTTGATCAGACATCGGTAGATGAATCGGTGCATCTGTGTCATCACGACGCACCACGACGGCACGATGTACAACGTACATTCTGACCCACTTTAAATGCAGATCACTGGGAATTAGTCACACGCCATGATTGAATATCTAATGCAGAATTTCCTCACACATACACACACATACACACAAAACATGCATTCATGGGCACGCATCGATCATCCATTAGAGCGTGCCCATTTGCTCGAACGCGAACCGTCCAGTGTTGGCGGCCTGTTTCGATCGCTTCCCAGCAGAAACTAATCAATTCTGGCACGTGTGTGATGTTTGTACAGTATCACTCTAGCACACAGTGGCGTAAATGAAGGGCAGGGGTATGAAATAACGTTGTCGTTGTACTCGATTAAAATCTCCACCCAAGGCTACACATCCTTATCACTCGGTACCAATCAAACATCGAGTCTGATTGTTTCATCCAGCTAAGCGCTATCTTTACCAAGTCTATCTATAAGGAACTTCACGAGCATGTGTGCTCTTTACTTTTTTGAATTTTAATGTCATCTACAACATTTACATAACACGTGTATGAGGCATTGAAACCCTGAAGCTCCTCTCCGTCGACGCACTATGTGACGGGAGTGTGTGCAGCCGGAAGCTTTGGGAAATGGCACGAAAACAGGATTTGCACGAGCTTCGTCATGCTTTCGTGCATCAGTTTTGTCGCACTGCATACTGCTGGAATGGGGTTTTTGGGTGTGTTTGGCACATCATACTGAGTAGGGAGAATGCAGCGCAGAACACCGGATTGACGTATGTTCTAGAAGCACTTTTCATACACGAAGCTTGTTGTAGAGAGAGGGTGGTTTAAAACGAAGCAATTATCGACCATATTCGATTGAAAGAGTTTGGCTGTATTTTAGAAAGTCCTCAATCGGTGCGTTTTTGTCCCTAACCTTAGACATTTTGGTAAAAACTTACACTCAGCTAACTCCTAGATATATTTTTTAAGACTGTCGTATAAAAAAAGTAGAGGGTATACTAAGAAAAATTAATTTAAATACTAGTTTAAAAATCACATTAAAATAAAAACAAAATATAAAAAAGTACTTAAGTTCCTTAAAAGTGTATATAAGTATGTTAAAAAAGTTAAAAATCTAAATCACAAAATAATTGAACTACAATACAGTCAATACATCGGTATGACATCATTTTCACCTTGTTTAAGCCTTTTTTTCAGATACAAATAATGAATGAACTTTTTTGGGTGGGTAACAAGAACTTTAAAATATATCTAGTAAGTAGTAGGTTTTTTATTTTTTTGTATATTAAATGATTAAGGTACAACAGTTATTTTTTACTTTCTTTTCAAATCAGTTAAAATTTATAATCACAATGTTTCGTTAATAAATTAGATAAAACAATTAATTAATTTACTACAATAAAGTATGAGTGATTGAAGAAAAACTTAAAACATATTTAAATATTTCTTAGCTTCACCATCGCGAAGCATGTGGAGGCGCCTGGTAGCCCGTAGGAATAAGCTTTGGTTTTAGGCGGTAAGCTTTGGTAATTTTATTTTCTGTTTCAAATTTCTTCAGCGCTTCGAAATAAATCATTCAGGATTCTTTGTGTTTTTTTTATGTTTTTTTTGTGTTTTTTTATGTTACAAACAAAATAAAAAATTAAGCAATACTTTTTTAAAGTAGATATTTTATTAAAAGGACCTGAATATTTGTTTTGATTTATTTTATCTAAATTCTCTCTTAAAACCTGCTCAATCAATCTTAATCAGTTAGAATGATTCCAATTAATCTGTTGAATGTGCTGCATTTCTCGGACTAAAAAGGCTAAAACTCAGTGATATCGTTAATTGATTGTATTATGTTCATCTTCTAAACAAATCCAACAAACTAGTTTTTTTTAAATTATTCTACTGTTCTTGAGTGATTCATTCCATGTTGTCTGCCCTGAATCACTCCTCACACCTGTGACAATTTAATTATCCCTCACAGAATAAATCATCACTTCAGCCGCAGTTTCAACTCAGCCCTATAAGTTTTCTATTTTACTCGATTGAATTTGTACTAGCAAACACACCGTCCGATCGTACAGACGAACTCTCTCAAGCATCTCTCCCTTAGCTGTTGCTTGCCAACTCAATCACACTCTCACAAACAGATTCGTTTAAGATTTTGTAGAACAAATTGAAATGAGTATTGATTTTGCATCTATTTACACCATGGTGTGTTAGTAGTGGCGGGGAAGGTGAGATAGTGCAATGTAGGTTGGATTGCATCGTCCGGATAACTCGTTGCATTGCTGATCGTTTAATAGCTTCAGGCTACCGGGAAAAGGGAAAACATTCATCAACGCACAACGTTCGGAATTGAAGTACTGACGTACCCGTACTGTGCGTTGGTTGGTGATGATTGAGAATTTCAAGAAGTAGAGCATTGTGGATGTTTACCTTCCTAGTTGGATTGTATTTTCTTTATATTATCTCTTTTATTTTTGAAAGCGAAATAATATTGTGTAAATGCTTGTACAAAACTTTTTCTATTAAACGTCTCGTTGCAATTTAAATTTTGATGTAACACTCACATTGCTTTAAAATGGTAACACTCCCATAAGCCAAAACCATTTTCATTACCAAACTTGACAGCTGAGACAACATTTTCCCAACATCCTCGTTCAACCCGAACGTCGATACGAACTCAATTAAAACTAACCACACTCGAAAACCAAGGCGCGTTCCGGGGGAAACCGTATTATTTTTAATCCCTTTCTGCTAATGAACTTTTCCACCAACCTTTCTGCCACACAAACATACGTGTCGAATATTTCGTTACGCATGTATCCGCATGTGGCCGCAAAAACGATGCTCTATTCCCATTTTTCTGCTACCCGATTCGAAAGGTTCGAATGAACGTACGCAACAAAACGATGAAGCACCATTTCCTCGCCATTATTTATATTATATCCATACCCTTCCTCATCTCTCGCAAATGGGTAGGCTTTGGGATCACGAGGAACCGAAGCGTAACGGCCCGTATCGGGGCATGAAGCATTTAACTAGCATGCCAGCGAAGCACTTTCCCAGCATTCCAGTATTGCCGGATAAATGTAAATTGTATCGTAAATGCGTATTGTGATGTTTCCTACTAAAAACGAAGCCCAGTACTGAGAGTGGACGAGCGAATGATCCCTTACGAACTACGATCAAGGTTTCCTATTGGCACCATTCGATAGGAACGACGAGACTGAGCGAATCGGTCGAAATGGTCGTCTATAATTGATGAAACGCATGCATCAGAAGCTTTTTATAATGGAGAATCCAATTTGTGCACGCATGCAGCGTTTTATCCTATTTTATTTTTTTGGTTGAACGGTTTTGTAAAGAATGAAATTTAAAGCTGTAAAATGTTTCCTTCAGTGCGGGTAAGGAACGTTTTGCATTCGTTTTGAAATAATCAATTCATGTGGAAACGTAGGCTTTCCACGCCGTAAGCTCATTCATCGACAGTTTCGCCTAAAAGTATGCAATCAATGTATCCGTCAGGGGCATTCAATAAGATGTGGTATGATTTAGGAAACAATTGCACAAATCTTGTATTGTTCTTGATGCTATAAACTAAAAATATTTATTTATCTTATAAATAAAGAGATTTCATTAACAATACTACTCGAATAGTTACTCGTATTACTCGTAGCTTGAATAGTTTTAGAGAAACTCCTAACAAAACTTCACCCCCTTTGCTCGCTCCCATCCAGTCTGCTCCAGGTGATCAACTCACCGCCGACAATGAAGTGCCATTTTAATGATAAATGCAACCCCATAAACTACTCTCCTTGAATAAACGGTAACAACCTAATGGCACACCGCCCAGTATAAACACTCATAAAACCGAGCCAGCAAACTAAATTCTGCCCGAATGTCATAGCCCGTCTACCTCAGCATAGGAGGGTGGGACAACTGGCTGCAGCGAAGAGGGAAAGGAAAGATAAGCTTCTGAAGGTGTTGATGCTTCCGGTTTCATTAGCCGTCTCTTTGAGGCTGCTGCTTCTGCTGCTACTACACGACACCCTTTTGGGAAGGATAATGCCATCTAGCGACCTTTCTCTTCACAACAGCAACATAAAAAAAGAACAAAAACGTACAATTTAACCCTCTCCGTTCTTTCCCCTAACACCCCCCCACCCCTCCATCTGCTCGGTTGAAGGTTTCTCCGTTTCTGGCTGGTGTTAGATTTAGAACAGCCAAAGCATTGCACACCGGCCATCCGGCTCACCCTCCTTCCACGACTAGACTAATTAAGATTTTCATCTCAACCGAAAGCGATAAATCCTTTGCGATAACCGAGACCGGGAACAATGCGAGAAGATGGTACACGATTAATCAAATATTGAGTACCGTGCAAGTGGAATGTTTGTTGTGAAATGGTGTTGCAGCTTTGTAAGGGGAAGATTGGTATTATTTCATGCTGCGGAGAAACAGAGGCCGAGGCCGACGAAACCACACCGTATCATTTTCTCCGGTAAGCTGTATCGTGTTGGCCCAGAGCGAATGGAAGGCCCTGGCCGACAATGGGTATCTCATTAAAGGATACTCGAGCGAGATTTAATTAACCAGGATTTTATGACCCAAAAGTGGTAGGGTGTTAACCATTAGAGGTAATATATCATAGGTTAGAATCTTATAGCACTGGTTAGCATACAGAGTTACTTTACAATGTGTCTGTGATAGCAAAATGTTCGTTATGTGTGTTTGGTTACAGCGTGTTTGTTTTGAGTTTAGAAATAGCTTAAAGTACAGCCAACGATGAAAACGCGCCTAAAGGTATACAATTTAAAAAAAATATTTTTCATTAGCTTTCTTTAGGGTGTTACTTTACAGTTGAACCATTTTGAAAGGATTTATCAGAAAGATTATTTCTGCTTTCAATTATACTATTACTATTACTATTACTAATTAATTGAAAATACTATTCACTATAGAATGCGTTGCATTAAGAGATGCAAAACATTAAAACCGTCACGCCTAAATGTATGCAATCACATATAAAATTCCACTTAAATAAGCGCTTTAACTACTCACTCGACGTTAATTTAGTTTGCTGTAAGAAAACGAATGTCCCATCACATCCGAACTGCCCTATAAATCATCCGCTCTCCAGCTGTTTTTCGGATGTGGTGTGTGACATACGATGACACTCAGTGCGATACCACTCCACGTCACTGTCAGGCAGTCCGTAGACTAGATCACGTATCCTAGGCAGATATCTAACACCTAGCGAAAAGGTAATTATTCACCTTCATCACACAGGCCAAAAGCGTGTGAAGTGTTTGCCGCAGGGAGCCCAGAAACATGAAAAAGAGCCAGAAAATTATGCCACAGCAATCTAAAGGCGGCTTGCTGTCTTCTTGGCTGTCAAATGCAGTCACTAGCAGCACAAAGTAGAAGCTGCCGGGAAACACCTATGTCAGTGTAGGTTTATTTGGAAAATCTTACATATCTTCGTATGGTAGAGAAATATTTGCACAAGGTCTTCGAAATGACTTTCAAAAGTTGGCTTTATTCTCGGAAGAGTGAGGATGATGTTTAGTGAACGGCATGATAGAGAAAAAAACTTTTTTAAAGTATTTTTTCCACTCAATATTCAATAAAGAAAGGAAAATCATGTCTTGAAAATGGGAAACTATTAAAAAAATATTTGTTTCGCATTTTTAGCATGTGGCTGAGGAAATACTTTTATTAATAAAATAGTACAAAATCGATTTTTAACATTTCATAAACTTTCTAAATTCAACATTCAAATTCAAATCACAGGATTGAACGGAAAAAAGGACAATTAAGCTACAGTTAACTAGTTTTTTACCAATAAAACTTTACAAATGTACCATTTAAAGTAAGTGTTACGACCGGTGGCATGTTTTTACGATGCTTGTCCTCCCCAAAACTCTCTATCTACACCACCGACGCTATTCATCCTAACCTAACAAAACGCCCTTACGCCCTATCAACTACAGCTGGTGGCAATGTGCTATTCAATCTCCGCCACCGTACCGTAAGCTGTGTATGCGTGACGTTTGTACTTCCCTTTTTTTCGCCTTCCGCAACTTTTGCTGCTGCTGCTTTTATAATTTGCACCAATTAAACATGGCTGGCAGTTTTGAAAATGGTGAAAGCCACTCGCTGTTACAATAATATTTGTACTGCGAAACGAAAACTCTCGCTGCCTTGCTAAAGTTAAACAGAAGAATACATTCCAGCAGGCGGTCGCCCGGCCATGGGGCAAAGATTGTCTCCCGGTGGAGCGTTGTGCTAACAAGAAACGGAAGAACAATCAACCAACTGGCTCACCCCATTTAACCGGCATGCTTCTTTTTTTGTTTTGACGGTACGAAATGCCAGGAGCCGATCTGTTTCGTTTCTAGAGCTGACTTTTCGCTCATTACTTTTTGACCCGTTCTGTGGTGACTTTAAGAACGGAAGTGTTACTTCTTTTAAATTTTGATTGAGATGATAATTGTTTGCCTTTAAAATCAATGTCTGGTGTGATGTGAAGATTTGTTTTTGCTACAAAATTATGTTGACTTTAATGAATTATTTACAAATATGGTAATTGTTGTACTTTAATTAAAATCCCCACGGTTCCATCCAAAGCGCCTAAATTTATGCAAAACGATTTTTTTATTGTTTTTTTAGGATAGAAAAAGACTAAAAAATATTTTAAAACAGCAGATGTCTCAAAACGTGTAAGTAAGGGCAATGGCCTACGATGATTCTACTTAATAATTTACTTCGGTACATTTCGAGTCAAAATTAACTTCCTAATTCATAGAATTATTCTTCAATTTATGAGTGACAATAAACAACCCCTAATTTAAAATGACTTCTTTACTGTTATTGAGCCCATCAAGAACCTTCCACCTAACGCTCCATTAAGACGTTAGTATATCCTTACACCGTACCCTAGCAACATGCCAAAAGCTGGCCTGTTTTGCATTTTTTGTTTTAAACCCGTCACTGCAAATGAAGTGATAAACAAAGCTCCAAAATGTACCCTGCAAGAGCTGAAGGGGAAATGAATCGTTCCGCCAACGCCTAGCATTATGAGTGGTGGCAGCAAATCCACCGAAATGACACGGCTATTTCTAAATTGCGTTTTAAGCGTGTTGGATGACACCCAGCAAAAGGCAGGAGTGTCGGTTGCTTCTGCTCTTTCCCGGGAAAAGCGAACGTAACACGATTATACACAGCACGGAGGTTACTGAATGTTAAAATAAACCATTCGTTAACGGGGAGGATGAGCAGGATTCAATTTAGCATGGCAATAGTAGCTTAAAAAATGATATTGTACAGCATGTTTAAGTTTATATGACCTAAATATGTGCTCGTGTTGTGTTGTGCTAAAGTTATTTTTTGTGAAAGGTTGAAAAATAAAATAAAAATTGTATTTAAAATTAAATAATATTAACACAAAAAAAGGGCCATCATGTTGCAAATATTTCACGACTTATATGTATTTGTTTTTTTGTTAAATTTTACATGACTTTATGTAAAAGATGTTAAAATAATCATCAGCTTCAAAAGTGAAATGTAAGTTTTAAAATCTTTTTTTTTAATAAAATTATTTCAAGTAATTCTACAACTTTTGAAGCTTAAATCAGGGAGTAGTTTTTTTATTATTCACTTAAATTTTATCAAATATATTTAAATTACTATAAGCATCTTTTTTACTGTAAACTACCAGCCCTACCCTATTTTTATACAAAACAACAAAGCATTCATTATTCTCATGCCCACCAAAAAAGACTTTAAAAAAGTACATCAACACTATCGCTTCCTGACTCGTGCATTAATAAAAGATTATTTATTCGTCCGCTTATGCGCACCAACCCAACAGTCACCCGGCGTTCGAACGGCAGCAAGTCACGCAACAGGCTGCCGTTTTTATTTCGTTCATTAAATTCATTCGTCCCACTAAGTGCATCCGGTTCGACACACGCAAAACCCATTTCCCATACGATCGTCCCACACGCTACCAACCCTAATCGTGCTGTTACGTTAAAATATTCAAAGAAATTGCTTTCCATCCGAACCACCCTTCCGTCATCGTACAAGTAGACTACAAAAAAAGATCGATGCCTTTACTCTTTACAAAACAAAAAAAACGGGGGCCCGCTCGAATGGTAAGCGATACGCGAGTTTGTACATAAATAAACGCATGTGTGTGTGCAGTGTGCTTCCAACCAAAGGGTGTTAAGTGTATTTATTTGTTCATCTTTTGCCACGTGCTACCCGAGTTAGCCTACGATCGCAAACAACAAGGTGCTCCACAAATGAGCTAATGATTGTGAGCCCAGTGGGGAGAAACATATGCCATCGTACGCTCATCGTTACCACCTCACTTCTAAAGGGGCCCCTCGTAAAGTAACAATTGAAAGTGACTGGGAGTAAGGGTCGGTTCCGAAGGGAGCATAAAAATGTGGCAATGTGTACCGACCGACACGCAAACTGAAAGGCTGAAACCATGCAAAAGGTCCTTTTTTGAAGGAAAGAAACAGAAGCTGCTCGTATGTTTCTTATCTTACCATACCGATCGGTACGCAATTGTTGCGATGACTATAAATTGTGTATTATGAAATTTTATTTACGTAACGGCGTGATGGATGGAGAAAAATAATTGGTTTGCAATGAAACTCGTAGCAAACGAAAACTCAACAACAATAATTGCTGTTTTATATGTGGAATCAAACAAATTAGGTAAATTGTTTACAGTAAATTTAAATGCTTTAGCACTTTATCTCAAAATGTTTGAATATTTTCTAGAGTCTTAGGAAAATAATATAAAACTTGCTGTTCTGTTACCTAACCATAATTTACAGCAGAAGATTGTTTAAATTAAAAAAAATCAACTCGATACAAAATTTTTACGCTTTCTCACTCTTTAAAATGCAAATTTATTAGCTCCGTGCGTAGAAGCTAAAAATACAAAATTCAAATTTTAAACCTGCTTCCAACAAACCCCTGCCAAATGCGCCCTCCTTGCAACCGGAAACAAATATGTGCGCATACATTTCCACGCCAGCAATCAAAAGCTCGTTCACAGCACACACTTATGGCGTAATTGAAATTTGCTCTCAAACAATCGTTTCCTTTCCCAGTGGTTCGGTTGGATGGAGACTGCGTTCTCGCAATGGAACGATGCACTGCGCGTAACGAAGACGTATAAAGTCGACGATACCGTTACCATAGTGATATGCCAAACCATACGAAGAGCTTGAGAAACTCTCTATGAGCTCCATGGCATGCTTGATGAATAAAACTCCCAGCTCGTACGTAGCGTATCCACCTGGAAGCCAGGGGCGTTTCCTCCCTTTCAATATGGTTTTTGTAAATAATCCTAAGAAAGAATGAAATAAAGAGGCCTTTGCTTGCTTTCTTTATGGTTTAGGTATAGAGAGGTTGAAAGACTATCACCTTCATCGATTCTAATAAGGACAGTTTCAGCTGCTAGGTATACCACCAATAAACTCCAACCGCGTCCTTGGCTGGTGTTTCTTTCATCTGTGTCAGCCACCCACTGTGCTACCGATTCGGAACAATCAGACACTTTATCCTGTTCCACCTACTAGTGAGCTACGAAGGTAGGTAATGTACGCCCCGGAGCGAAAACACACATACACCTTTGGGTGATATTTGTCTGTCTTGTTTATGGCACCGTGGTTAGTATGAGCCCTTACAAACCAACCCGAAACATGTGCCACATTCCTGAAGCCGAAAATAAAACCATCCCAACTCGACTCGAAACTCCTGCCCGGAGATGGCCTGATTACGATTAAAGGCTGCCCTTAAGTTGGGCTGCCAGTAAGATGCCCGTACACCGAGCAACACTCAACCGTAGTTGCTCTCACGAGTCTACTCTACCCTATTATACGTTTGACGGGGCGTCGTTTTATGGCGGGGGAAAAGGGTTCTTCGTCGAGCATACCTACGCGGGGAGGCGAAGAATGTTTTAACGGCACGCAAGCTGTCTAGGCACAAGCGGGGAGGGTGGGCGTCTAGAATGGTGGCCTTTTGACGCATGGTAATTATTGGAGTCGTTGTTTATTCGACGTATAAGCATTTCGAAGGAGTTACTCGGTACTATGAGCGTGTAATTACACGGTACGACTACCATGAGCTTACCAAAATGGGGTTCATTTCGTGAAAGAGCTTCACTGTGAGGTAGCTCACTGGTTAAGCTTAAATAAAATACGTCAACTTATTGGTGGAACGGATCGGACAAGGAAACCACTCGAAAGTCTATTAACAAAATGGTTGATGAAATACATTTTGCTATTGAATAATGCACAGAATATCGAGAAAGCCATTAATGGGTTTAAATATTCAGGAAGGTAAGTTCTCGTGTGCCACCAAACGTTTTCCTGCATATTTGACACCAAATATTTTGACATGAAAAAACACGAAAGAAAATTCTTTGACATATAAACGAATTTGTGATATTGAAATCACTTGAAATCCAAATTTTGTTTTTTCCCCATCCAATCGAACCAAAAGTTGTAAATATTTAAGCTATGTGTGTTTCTGTCAACAGTTCAACAGTTTAAATTAAACATATCGATTGAACCGTGCGGTTTTGCTGCATCTACATACAAACCAACCATTTTGCTCCCCCAAGAGCATCTTCAACTTTATCTCCTCCCAAACAGTTTCTTATCGAAACGACCTGAAGGAAAGGATATCGATCAAACCATACACGTTCGACAGCTTCGGTTCTGATTTATCGTTCGTCAGTATACTCATCTCTAACGATCCAATCAAACCACCCGAAACACCCGATGTCACCCCGGAACAACACTTTCTACGGTTCTTTGCACCTTCCCTCTCACAATCCACTCCACTGTCAGGCCAACAAAACAGACCGACCGACATGCTCATTTCATGCTGCAATTCAATCACTTCCGATCCACTTACCATCATCGAGGTATCGGGGTTTTGTTCAGGCCGTGGCTGTGGTTTCCCCACGAAAGCTCTCCCAGGACAGGATAATTGCATTAGAGGAAGCTTTCTGCCTCACTCTCTCTCTCTGCCTTACAGTCGAGTGGTCGACATTTTGTACATGCGAAGGATGAATAATTCCAACGATGAATCCATGGCGGCAAAGAAGTTTCACCTGCCTAAGTTTCATCCCAGAAAGCCCTCCCGGGCAACGGATGTTAGTCATTCGTAAAAGATGAACCGTCTCTGGCTTCTCCGTATCGGTTTGCGTCGTTTCTTATCACGCAAATCGGCAACCGAAAAGAAAAAAAAAACCCAGTCCCTCAGGCTCCCAGGCCAACATGCTGCTACCGGGTACGGTCTTCGCTTGAGCACGCAAAAACAAGTAGCAGTAGCAGCCACCAGGGGATGAATTTCCGTCATCGGTTGACATTTGGTGGTGGTAACAACACGGTTTCTGGTAAGTAGCGTCCGGAACTGAACCAACAGTGGGGAGTGGGGATGAATTTCTAATTCAAACAAATTGGTCCGTGCTTTGGGGCACGTTGGTTCGAATACCCGTCTCCGTGTATGACGGTGAAAATGAAGCGATTTTGCTATCGCACAATCTTGAGTGCTTTTCCTACAACCTTCGGCTTCGGTGAAACGGTTACATTCCTTCAGCTTCGTTTGATGTTGACACAAGTCTACAATCTGGCCCGGGCTCTTCATTGTGCTGGAGATTTTCCACAGAAGCGACCCGAACGGTGGTCCAGGTGTGGAAGATAACTAAAAGAACATTTACCGTTTTGGAGAGTGGGGCGGGGGTGGTACGGATTTGCTTCTTTAATTGAAAGCCTGTAAGCGGTGAAGGATGACGCAATCAAAGAGCGAAGACCGTCAAGTGTTTGGATGATCAATCGTTCGGAATAAGCACAGGGCACAGGTAGCTTCACTGTTACAGAGCGGTGCAATTAAACTGGTGTTTGGTTTAAATCAAAGACAAAACCGTTCTCGTAGCTTTGCTATGATGCAAAATAAATGGAATTGAATGTAAAGCTAAAGGGTATTTTATAACGATACAGTGAGGCCTTTGTTCGCCTTGGCTGAACTTGATTTTTTTTAAAAAGCTCAACGTTGATTTTTTTTAGAGTTATAATTTATAAGGTTGCATTTAGCGATTCGAAGTAAAACAAATCAACGAGATGTAAAATAATATTATCATAGTTTTTCAAACCAAACCAAATAAACATAAATACATTCTTTTTTATGAACATTAATGGGGACGAAAATTAAAGGCTCCTATGCGACCTTCCTATGCGCCTGAATGTATGCAAAAGAGTTAATACTTTAACGGTATGCCATAAGTGTTAACGCCTGAAGGTATGCAAAATGATTACATATTGTATATTTAATTCAATATAAGAACCTTTTTACCAGCGAAATAAACATTTAATCGTTGTTAAAATTTGTATTTATATTTATTTATTTATTTATTTTCATTACCACGTGTATTCTATTTTAATTTGTAATACGGAAACGTTACTAAAACAACTGCGTTTCAGTGATCGCTTGCAATTCGATGAAAGTTCAATTCATGCCGCCACTACTTGATGAACAAAAACGCAAAACAAAACCCAAAACAACCGTGCGGTCACAAATCAGTTAACAGACTCATAAATACCTTTACTCTTGCATAGTTTCAACCGCGACCCTTAACCGCTTGCAATGCAATTTGAATTTTTTCCTCCAACCGTTCCCATTTCCTTTGCATTCATGCATGCAAATATTCCCCCCGCTCCGGCATACCACCATTTAATTATGCTGCGAAGTACCTGTTAAACGGGGTTAACACACAAAAAAAAAACAGTCCATTCTAACTGCCACTCTAGGCATTTCCTTCCACGTGCCAGAGTGCTGTGGTATGCAAAGCTAGCAGCAATTTAACCGTCGCTTAATAATTCTACACCCCTTTCGTTTTTTTTTCCGCCCGTTGCTTTCACTCTCTCACAGCATAGTGTATTAATCTATAGCTGGTTGGCTGGTGGAATTTGTCAGCCAAAAATAGCCACACAATTTATGGCACCGAAAGGGTGTCTTCCGTTCAAAAGGAAGGGATTTTACACACTAACACACGCAAAAAAAAAAATCGTTGCTTTTATCCTTTCCGAACGCCCACAAATAGGGAAATATTTCAACCATAATCTTGTTTTAAATTTAATGGCTTCAATGTAGAAGCTCGCACTTCTCGGGCGCACGCTAAAGGATTGAAGAAAATTCCTTCCTGCATTCAGCTTTACACCTTGGTTCTTTTTTTAACTGCTTTCTTCTTTGACTTTCCTCCCTACTGACCATTACTTTCATGAGCTGCGGTACAAGAATGTGCTGGTCAACCGAAGGGCAAGCTCGTACACACAGGACCAGACCGCACAGCAAAAGGGAGACGGAACAACAGCGGCACACACACACACACACACACATACAAAAAAAACACCTAAAAATAAATAACTAAAACGACCCATCACGGTTGATCATGGATGGAAAAGATAGAAGCATCGCTTTCACTTCCCGTCAGAGCCAAAGGCGTCAGATGTAAATTTGTGCACCGAAGCTTCATAAACTTTCCCG
>KB688602.1:0-13899 GCA_000349165.1 Anopheles christyi
GAACAATGACCAATAAACCTGTTGTACAATCGTGGAGAAAATTCATTCATTAAACATGCTGTCGCACAGCATAGTGGTAGAAGTTGGTCGTGAAAATAATTTCAAAAATTTGACTGGGCTGTTTGTTTGCAGTGACGAGAAGTGAAGTGGAAATGAGTTCTGCTATTAACACGAATGTACACTGGAAGATTACAGTGGAACAACGACCATAAATCCCTATCTTGCTGTTTCGTAAAGATATAATCACATCGAAAAACAATCAGAAAGTATTTCACAATAGATTGATTGAGTTCCTTTTATTCGTATCGTTCATTTTCTGACATTTATGAAAAAAGTTACCATTTTGATTCAAGAAAATAAGCAATACACTTTGTTGAAGTCAAAAAGATTGCAATAACAGTCTGTTTGTAACATTACTGCTTTAGTAAGCCATAATAAAAAAAATAGCATTCAATGCAGATACAACACTGTTCATAATTCTCTTAAAACTTTTCTTCACTTCTTCATTCCAAATTATCTTCTGCAGGTTGGGTTATCAGCAATAACCGTAACACTACACACACTCATCATGGCAATGAGTTTTATTAATATGCTGTCACATTTACGGCATGCGATCGCGTACAAATCGCGCATCGATTGCTTCTGTAAGCGTAGGCTGATGTGTTTGAGTTTCTGATGTCATTGTAATTTGATGTCATTAATTTACCGAACAGCCATTCATCACCGGATTTTGCTGATTACCGATCAGAGCAATAACGGCAAAACCAGCACGTGCAGACATCCAGTCGACCACATAAACGGAGAATTGTTGCGAATGTACGCATTCAGCGGCCATAATACAACCGTTCCGGTATACCGTAAACCAGTTTACAAGCCAAATCCTGATACATGACACCATTTTGATGTCGATTGTTGTGGAGCCAAAATGGCAAGCTCGACTAACTACAGGTTCCGTTGGCAGTATGAAAAATGAACAAAGGAAGACATTAATTTCTGGCTCACTTTCTTGTTGGCATGCATGGCATAGTGGTTGCTGCAGGGTAGTGTATTTAAGCCGAACTAGCACTAGCATGGCTAGGTTCTCTACACAACAGAGCCGTCAATCAATCGTGTCTAAAGATTTTAAAAAGTATCAAATTACATCACATGTGGCAGCAACACACTTCACGGAAGAATTTATTATCCATGACATGAGCGGATATCATGTTGAACAAAAATATAACAGGACGCTTTAAAGATGATCCTTTTATAGAAACATATTAATGACATAGAGATAGCAGTAAGAATAAAAAACCCAGACATATGTATTACACACAATACGTTGGTTGACGGTGTACGTAGCCATCAAAGTGCCAAAAACTCATGTTCTGCAACCAACTACAAACAATTAATCGTAGTTTCGGGAAGGCACTGTGTTTATCTCCAAAGAAACCAAGTTTAATGTGACGCATTTTCAACAACCGAGCCTTGATTGGTACCAGAGTTGAAATGAGCTGCTGCTCATTCAAGCCGGTCTTTTTTGTGCCATCTTCGTACTATATCCACAACTAGTATGTTGATAATGGGGCTGTCATCTAAAATCTCTAGCAACTTATGAAATTCAAGTTTGATGAAACAAAAGGTGGTCGAAACATGCTGGCGGAATAACGCGAATCAGCGAAACAAATAGAAACCCAACAACCGATCCAGAATCATGTCGACAGAGACAGGCGGTAAGACATAGAGTTTCGAGTTTAAAATCACTTACACACTCACAAACACACACAGCGTAGAGTATGTTTTCAACAGAGAACATACCAACTAGCACCAAAACCACAAATGCATTATCAAGAGCGATTTGAGATGTTTGCACCGGGAAAAGTTTCATAGTTTACAGAAACTTTTACTTCTTGCAGCGATGAGTATGGCCACGCTACCTTTTCTCCTAGCAGACAAAGGACTGCATGTGGAAATAGCAAATAGTGTGTGCACTAGTAAACTTTTACCACTTTTTAATAGAAAACAAACAACAGTTAGCCAACGTTACCGCTCAGATTTGTTCTACTTTGCTATCTGTTTTTTTTTTACTAAATCGCCGAGCGTTAGTTTTTTGGGTTTCAAGCTGACAGTGGAATGCAAAAGTTATTTTCCTTTCACCACATTAATGCTTTAAAATGAAATCCATCTCAAAATGGTAAAGCTTTTCCGTGTAGCATTATGGTAATATATTTCGTGAATCATCTGTTTGAGTTTTGTTAAGATACGTCTTAAGTATAAGTAACGACTTGTACTCACTTATGGGGGTGTAATTTACGGAAACTCAGAATTCAAATTGAAAATAATTGCACCACACACATCCATCGTTCGACACATGGAGGAAGTGAGTGAGTGTGGCCCATAAATCATGCACCCGCTGTGTTCGGTGCGCTCTGAAGCAAAAATGTATCTTCCTCGTAGCGGTAAGCGATTTCTTACTAAACTAAAGAAGAAAAAAAACATTTCCTCATCTAAGTAAACGCTCCAAATGAATATTCAATCTGCAGTAATTTAAACAAATCTCATTAGAAGCGAACAGAAAATCTTCAACTGAATTCCAACGGCATGCAGCTAACCTGGCGCACACTTTACGTTATTACATCCCCACGAGTTGTGGATGGAGTAGGTGAAAGCACAAACTCACACCCAAAACCCCCTATTCTCTTGACGGCAGGAGCCAGGCCCATGGGTAAAATATTCAAATAACCTTTTTCGTCTTGCGCGTTCAGGAATGTATCCATTTCCAGGATTCCTCTAGCACAGATACCTGACTACCTTTGGTTCTGATGGTACCGATCGTACTACAAATGAAGGAAAATTATAAAACTTTCAATGGTGCTTACCAACTAATAAGCATACCATTCATCGGCCTCTGTGCGCCTTTCGTAGAGGGATTTGCCTTTCTCTTGTTACATTTTTCTCAAGACACCACGCACCGTACAAGACAGAGCAAGCAGACACATATTTTATATGTCAAGCAATTTTACCTCCATTGCTGGTCAGTGATTACCTCCAGCTATTTGGAGCCCTGCCTCCTCCTAAGTGATGCCACTTTTTCTCTCGAACAAAATAACGATACTTTGAGATTCTGCGCTGCCTTCTCCGACGTTCAAACGATTTTCCAGTTTTTAAAACACGAAAGAAAATAAGCAGGAAAGACCTAGATGAAGCGAAAAGCAAATTCTTTGCCAAGTAAAGACAAGAACAAAACAAAAACATTTGGCATACAGGTGAAGACACTGCATTAAAACAAGAAGCAATACCGCAAGATTAATGAGCCTCTCTTTTAAAGCGCCTTTCACGTTGGGAGTAGATTGTTAGGTCTTGCACAGCAGCTTTAACATAGACCATCTTTCATTTATTCATCATAGAGTCGTTTTTTCCCTACCCAGACAGCAAACCTTTTCATTTGCCACGCCAGAAGCCACACACACAATTAAGATATTCTGACGCGGGAGAAATAATCCTTCGCGCAGGAGAAATTTGCCATTATTAGTCTCCCACATACCAAGCATACCCACAAAATCAGAGAGAAAACGACCAAACAGAAAGTAAAAGCGTACTTTGTTAATTGCGTGATAAAGCACAGGTGAGAATAATTTATCAAAATATAACAGTAGAGCCCGTGGGGCCCGATTGGGGCCATTCCCGCGCAAAACTTGCTAAATATTCGTGTTAATGGAAGATGGATTGGATGTCGAGATTTACTCCAAGCTTGCTCAAACTCTTGCCTATGCACGTTTTGTTGTCTCTCAGTAGGAGCAAGAAAACCCAAGCAGTTTCTAGAAACTAGCCTGTGGCTGATATCGATGTGAGCTTCGAAGACTTGTACTCCGGTAGGTTATCTCACTTAAAGCCTAAGGAGGTAATCCGCAAGATAATGAACAATTCCATCCAGCGTACGCGGGAAGCGCTGAGGTTGCTTAGTCTTTGCCATTCTCATCATCATCATCACTACGCAACACATTCGCTTGATACATGGTTGATTAGAACCTGCTGCTCGATGCCACGGGAGCATCTATGTAAACTGCAAAATTGCAAAAACGGTATCCACATACTTGAACCATTGTCTCATGCTAGGTTGGCTTTAATTGCGCATCACATTCTCGACTAGCATTGCTGACGATTTCTCTCCCATTTCCAAAACGTAGCAACGCAATACTCCACATCTTTATGAACCACTCTGGTGGCTTTTTTGTTGAAGGCAATTCAATCCATGGAGGTGAATCATTTCACTCTTTTCACTTTGAATCTAGCACACCTGGACACATGAAGGATCCGTACAGTAAGAGCCACTTGCACCTTTACACATACCCACAAGGGACCGTTGCCGCTTTGGGCGGGAGGATTTAAGCACAACGGTTTCAGGCCATAGCAAGTTACTCTCAGTACAAACACAAATACAGCAGCTAAACTGGACGACTTGATTCTTCGGGCGTCAAGTTGTCCTGTCATTGGCTTTCTCGTTTTTCTGTACGACGGAGTTCCAAAAACACATACATCAAAATGGATTAGCGACAAGATGCGAAGGGGATAAACAGTTCCATTCAAGTTTAAATCGAAATCTGACATTGTCTGAAGTTCCTAGTGAGTAGCAGCTCTTTCCTATTCCACTGAGATCGTATTTCTAGGATCTTATTCCTGACGAGATGGTGCCAAAATGAACAATCATTAGGTGCGTTGTACGCCCGCATAGAGCGTTTGAGGAGATGTGCGGACCAGGCACAGACGGGCAGGTGTTATAGATACAATATCTAGATCTTCTCAGCATATTCGCAAGGCCTTGACTCACGCAATCGTCAGAGCGAAAATTGTTAATTTATTTTCCTTATACGTTCCCGAGCGCGCTGTCGAGGTCGGGGCAAACCCATGCTGGCATCGTGACATGAGCAGCAGAGTTGCTGACAGCAATTCTCGGGAGTCTTTCACCGTTGCTCCATTTAGTGCTACTATGTTTGTGTTACTGCAGGCGTGCGTGTATGCAGGAATCTATTTCTCCTGTCCCAGAGAGATTCAATAAATTTTCCGTCTTACAAGTATTGACCAATTTGTTGTTTCCTTGGGTTGGTTGACATTTCACTCGTAGCTGTCATTGGCAGGCGCTGTTTAGAAAGCCACCATGTCTAAAAGATGCTGTGCCATTTGTTTGATTTTAATTGGGCTTCTTTTCTACTCCCTGAATTGTTTGTTACTGTATTATTGCTTTTCTTGAAGGGGCGTTCTATGACATTGTGAGTTGTACTATATCGTTTAATTGAAAATCATCAACAATTCAAGAACATGTAACCTACTACTACCTTCGTTGGCATGTATAGTAACTTATGTAAAAGAATTTCCTTCAATACCATCATAAAAACGTTAATTACACATTCAGCTAACGAGTTCCACTTATTCTGATGAGCGTTTGCGTGATTAACGTAGTGCTTCGCCACATTTGCTGATGCTTCTGTCTGAATAAGTAATTTTTTCCATTAAAACTTTCACTACTTACAACTTCAAACACTTTCCACAGCTACGCGTAACACACATGTGACGTGTTAACAGTCGCATACGCTCAGCATAATTGTGATTCACGGTGATCATAGTCACATTTCGTATCACATTATGCTCGATGAAAACTTTCGCCCACCTTTCTAATGTACTCATCGTCATGCGATTTCCTCAAAGCATCATTTTACCCCATCGTTAACGCATTGGGTAATTATTTTGTAAAAGATGTTAATACAATTTCCTCCGCGTTCAACAAATCCTGTCCCTACAAACCAGTGCAACTTCGTAAGGTCTGAAACGGGTTAGACTTAAGCAAAATGTGTAAGATGCAACTCCCTTTTTTTATTTCCTCTACATCCGTTTGGGATAGAAAAACGTCCAGTTTCTATCACCCAACTTCAACCCTGGCGCTGCCTATGATAGAGAGGAATGAAAACGACTTCAACCCAGAGAACCGAGCCGAGAAACAAACTCTTTCCTAACCGAATTATAAGATGTAATTAGAAGAAAGCGAAACCAGTTACAGATTGACCGTACCTTTGTATATTTATATGCTGGCAATGCTCCAGCCAGCCTTAGGTAGTAGTTTACCACCCCCTTTAGCTTCGGAATAAACTTAACCATGTAGCAAAGCCAGAAAACGGGAACAGAGCAAAAACGAAATTCAATTATAATCTGTGGCAAAATAAATTATGCAAACTCCAAAATGAACGACAAAAAGGTAATGATTGGGCGTCCTTTCTACCTGCAAGCGTTAGCACCCGTTGGAATCAGCTCTTCAACTGGCGCCGCCTGTAATGCACTCACCACGTCACATTTCGCGCTTAGACAATCCGCCCCATCTTGCACCCACAGGGAAAGTATTCTTGAGTGGATGAAGATTCTCCTCACGGCCTTCTCCTATACCTGAATAAGCAGCGTACGGTAGGAAACAAATTTCCACTCGACCAACAACGCCACTCCTTTGAAGTGGAGCACAGAAGGACGACGACGACGATGACGATGGAACTCTGTTCACTCCATTAGTGAGGATTTTTCTTCGTTTGCTCCCGGGGATAACGAGTAAAGTTTTACCACTGCAGTGTTGTTGTTTCCCCCGCCTATAGTGCTTCATTTTCGCGTTTTGGCAATTTGCTTTTCGCATTCTTTATTCCCTTTGCGTATCCCTTTTCACCAGTTTCCGTAGGGTTTTCCACCTTCCGTCTATGGCGATGCGCCGGAAAAATCGGGTCATTCATTATGCACAGCTTCATACAACGCATCGCTACATCTCGTGCGTCGTTCCAAGGCTAATGAAACCATCTAATGGAAGTTACCTTTTTGCAACGGAGCTTGGAAACCATTCCGTCCGGCGGTTTCGACGGAGGAGCAACAGAGCAGCCAAATCGGATTGGATCGTTTATACTAAATTAAAGCGTCACACGGAGACGCTTACGAACAGGTTTAACCTGTGAAGTAAACTCTCGAACCTACTTTCTCGTTGATGATTGAGGAAAAGAAACTAGGGCTGCGAGTTAATTGTTAAACTAATTGCTATGAACTGCAACAAATTTCAAACGATACAGCTTTAATTTGCCATCAGTGAAAATAGCCTATTACTCATATCGTCATGGAAGCATAATAAGTGTCACACATCAGACGAACTGCAATATACACTCAAATACATAAAGGCTTCGTAAAGAATAATTTTCAATCAAACGCTCCGTAGTAACGCCACGATAACGTTCGCCAATGGAACCTTTTAACTGTAATTCAAGGTGTACTTCATTGCTTTCAAAAGCCGCGGGCGGGTGGAATGTTAACAATGTCATCCAGCTACATCACCCGACGCAACCTTTCAAATGAATTCCCAAAAAAAGATATTCTACAAAATTATTACTCCTCGGTTAGTTAGCTATAAAGTACTAACCTGCAGCTAAGGTGATTGGCAAGGAAACTGTCCCCATATATGAAGAGAAAAAAGGGTGTTGCATCGATTTTCCACACTGTACACTGCTTCTAATGTTATTTGGTTATTATTTTATTTTTTGTGACAGTTACAGTCGATTGCTTTTTATTCTTGAACGTATGTTGTACAACTTTTTTCTTATACAAACTAAACCAACCTGTAGCGGGGTCTTTTCCTGTTTTTTTTTCAACGTCATACAATCGATACTGGCACAATACAATTTTTTTCCATGCTATCTCGAACATTGCTTTCATTTTAACTTACTCCGTGGCGACTATCGACAGCTTTTTGATCATATATAATGCTTAATTTTCTTTCGGATGGCCATCCTTTCTGCTTCATCTACCACAGAAAGCTATAGCTAAGCCATTTTAAGATTTTTATTTTCTAATGGTAAAGTAATGAACAATGAGTTTTTTGACTAAACAGACAATTTTTGCATGCGCTTCTGACAGTCGTTTTGGATGGTAATTGTGGTATATGGTAACACATAGGCAACATATTTGTTATAATTAATTATGTTTTCTCCATTACAGTAAATTTTAGTAATGAAGCGAAACGTTTTTCTTATCTTAATTCATTTTGTTAGAACATGTCTAATCCTTTTCCGTCAATTGGCTACGTATTATCTGCCTTCCACTGCTCCTCTTTTACCCCCAAAACACGTTGTAGCAAGGTGACACAAACGCGATGGAATTTTGCTAGCACGAACACACATTTTCACAATTAGTTTGTACCCTTTGGGGATGTTCGACTTTGTGTTTGTGTCTGGGAGAGTACGTGTGTTGTTAGGTGTAAATATGGGCACCTTCTAGCAACACGTTGTTGCACGAACCATCAACTAACCAATGGCCACAATTTCCAAAAGGTGTTATTCGAATGCGAGCAGAGAAAGATATCCGAACCCAGAGTTGGTACTGTCTGCGTGTCTGCGCTATCGGACCACGATGCGGCGTGATACGACATTCCTAGAGCCAACAGGAAACAACTCAAGACCCAGTAACGTGTGAACCATAAAGGCGGTCCTATCGTTCCCGCTGGGGTTTGGTTGTGAGGACAATCATGATGATGCTGCTGCTGTCACAATGTTCCGTCACTATCTCGACAAAGTGTTGACATTTTACAGCTTTGTAGGATCAAAAAGTGACTCGCAGGTATTCGCATGAATGCTTGAAGCACCCGCGCCCCACAACGTTCTTGACCCAGCCCGCAGTATCTGGTTTCGTTTGTGTCTAGGAGGTGGTGCTCGGTTCAAGAATCACGTCCACACAAGGAATGTTTACTTACGCTGACGCGTTTGTCCACGATTGCCTTCTAGGTGGATATGCTAACAGCCACCGTCGGCTCGTGTTTATAGCAGCCCTTTCTTTTCTATTTTTCTTTTTTGCTGTCAGCCATTTTGAGCGAAGCTAAAGTAACGAAACATAACGAGCATGCTTTTAGGCAACAAGGCTTGTAAGTTGTTCGGTCTGAATTCGCCTTAAATACAATCTCACACCACTCAGTGTGTGTGTGTGTGTGTGTGTGTGTAAAGGTGTCAAACAATGTTACCCAAGCTGGGGTGTATGGATAACATTCTGCGCAACAAAAAAAAGTTTTGAGCAAATAAAAGCATTTTCCCGTTTTCGCTTCACTGTGTTAGACGAGTTGTTCATCATTTCCTATGCGAGAACGTGGGTGCAGATGTTTCACCTGCTGGTACTATCCTTGCGGTACTTCACATGCAAACACTCTTACATCCCAAAGGCTGTACATGATAAAACAATTGCTTTCGGCAAGATGTTTTATTCCTCACAGGGAGAGAATTACCAATGTTTTACAATATACTTTGAAACATTCGTCACTCGATGTCAGTGATAGGTATTAACAACGAGATGTAGTAACAATCAAGAAAGAAAAACTGTTTGTTCATAACCCTATGCTGTGTGTACTCTTTGAAGCTTCCTTTACCAAAACGGATTTATGACCGACAGGTGCGCGCACTTGTAATACAGAGGACGCAAAAGGTGAGATATGCTTTAAGATCACACTAGATCACCGCTGTCGGCTATGAAACTTCAAGTGTTTATCATCAGAAGTAAGAACTTTTCTTTACTACGCTACTCAGTCGCGGTACACAATCCTGTGCATCCCTCCCATTAAACCCTCGAATTTATTCAAGAACAACACGGACCTTGAGCGCAGTGTAAAATTGATTTTTTGCTGCTAATGAAAAGTAAACAATCATCCTCACAGACTCCACCAAACAAAGTATATTCAGTTGTGAGAACGTACAAAAACACTAAGGATATGGTTGTTTCCTATTGTCGGCGATGTCATCATTCTCATCAGTAGGAACAATATACACACACAACGTCATCGTCGTCAACGTTATTCTTATCGTTTTACCACAGGTGCGGGGTATAGGGCTGAGTGTTTTTGTAGTCAAGAAACTCTTTGGAAAAGAAAAAAAAAACACTTTAAAAAGAACCATCCTTTCAGAGAACCGTTGCACTTGTTTACGGACGCTGGTGGGCCTCGAGATAAAAGAAAGTTAAATTATTCGCTTCACTTGAAATACATGACCCATGTATTACGTGCAGTTTTGAATTTTTCATGCTTATATACTTATAACTTTTGGGAAAAAGAAAATTCATAACAATGCATTTTCTTGTTGGAAAAAGCTAATCACAAATAAAAAGTATAAGCGATCCGTTAAGGATTATAAGAGTGTTATAAACAAAATTGACATTCATATATAAAAAACAAGCTATGTGACGATTGCAAAATCAACATTATGACTAGAAAAAGAACAGCATCTTCTTTCAACATAGATCTATTGAATGCCTCACTACAATACTTTTTCTCTTTGCCAAAGATTCTGACAGGCTTCATTCAACATTCTCAAGAATGACGCTCGCACTTTATTCTGATGAGTCTATCTCAGAAAGTAGTTGATACCTTGTTGTGTTTTTGTATACAAACTAAATAAAGAGAAAAATTAAACCTAATGCATGCAAAACGCAAACGGCCTTGCTCAAAGATGCTTGACAATGAAAAAAAAAAATGTTTTGAATAAAACAAAAAACTATCTTTTTTTCAACGGTATTGTTTTAAAAACCCAAATAAATTGCAAAAAAGATTAACCATGGCTATTTGTCTTCTCATTGTACGGAATCCGCTGTTCTCACTTGAAACATGATTTGGGAACAAGTTAATTGGATAATTTTACCCCTACACTTGTGAAATGCGCTGCGACCCATACAATTTCAAACGCTTTGGCAAATCAATTGCCTCCGGACAATCTTGCATACCAGACAATCGATAGCGGCGTAGGAAAAAAGTTAACATTCACCAAACGAATAACCCGCTAATTGGATTCTATTCGCAGAATAAACGGGTCCAATGTGAGAATGAAAAACTCTATCCATCTTGCCCTTCGGGTAAAAATCTAAAGCATATTTTTGTTAAAGGTTTATAAAAGGAACGTTTCATAACTCTGCTAACATGTGGTTGTTTCGTTCAGATATTATAATGCCTTTAATTCTACAATTGCTTTTAATATTTCAGAGTTGCAAGTAAAGAGCTTTTTCAAGAGTGCCACTCATTTGCCTAAGCAATATATTTTTTTATTCAGAAAGAACGGCCAAGATTGGCCGTATTGCCAATTAATTATATATTAGTGTTAAAGGAAATGTAATAGTATCGGTTGTTATATTACTATTAAATCGTAGCTCGACTGTCCGCATCGATCGATTTCACAGTAGAATGAAAGCTGAGATTATCTAGATTGTCCATTTTCTCATCATTTACAAACAAACATCCAGTTGTCCTGTAATGGTTCTACGTTATCTAGACTAACATATAATAGTATTGGGATTAGAACTGTATAATGTGAAAAAAATGAACTATCTCACACAGGTTATAAGACGAAACCAAACATATTCGCAACATGCTCGGTTTAATGAGGCCATGTTTGCTGATCGAATATCTGAGTTGAATAATTACATTCTCTGACCATTTTCAGTAAGGAGCCCATAGGCTTAGGCAGAGGTAAAACAAACCTCCATTTTATAGCTAGCACCAGAAGATGGCTTTGCGCGTGTAAGCTGCATAGTGACGTAACGGTCCATCAATAGCAAATGACAGGAAAGTAATGAGAACTCTCGAGCCTAATCTCATACCACTCCAACAAGCGGAATGAAATGCTGGATGGATTTTACCTGTATGCATGTGTATCTGTGAGTAATGACAATTGCTCTCCTGTAATCCGGCCTCCCGCTAAAACAGAGTCGAATTTAAAGAACTGGGGCGCCTCGAGAGCTATCAACACTTCATCATGGCTTTAGCGGTGGGGAGCGTTAAACGGCACGTTTCAGCTTATCGCGTTCTCTTTTAACGGCTGCTTTTATTCGTTTGTTGTCAGCACGAGTTGACAAAAAGAAACGAAATGACACTGACAAAAATATGGCTAAAATTTCATACCACAAAGATCCCGTCGCCTCGGTCCGCTTGACAAATTACGCAACTTCTTATCTGTATCGGCCGCCTCGAGCGACGATGCTACGTTTAATGTTATCTCAAAAGCTGAGAGCACCGTGTTTCATCCTGTGTTTTGGTAAAATCACTATGCTATCATGTCACCCACAAACCTATGATGGTACGAAAAGTGCTATAAGACTGGTGCAAAAAGGACAAAAAACTCAACAAATGAACAAGGCTCTCCCGTCGAAGATGCAGTTCTTTTTGCGCTTGTATTAAGATCAGGATTTTCAGTTTTCCATCCAGGTTTTTTTTACCGAAAGCGGATACCGAAGCTATCAGCCTGCCCCAGAAAAGGATCACTTGCTCAAAAGAACCAAATGAAAAAAATGAAGATAAAGCAGATTGTGCTTGATTTTTACGGCTTCGGGCAATCGGGGATAAAACAGTAGCGGCAGCCATTTCATTTGCCAAAACTGACAAATATATCTTCCCTTTTCAATGGTCTCGAAAGCGTTTCTCACTCTACAAGCTGGTCAAGCTGAAATGTATCCTGTCCGTCTGGGAAAAAATAAAATTCGAGAAAAAGCTTGCCGCAGGCAGGCAGCGAATACAGCAGCCTAAATGAACCTGAGAAATGTCAGCAAAAGATCGACAAAAAAGCGTACCGTCTGAGTCGAAAATAATACGAGGAGAAAAGCAGTTTGACAGTTGAAACCTGAAGAAAAGAATACATTCACACGCAGCACAAACACACAAACCTACACTACGTATCTACGCATTCTTGACAAATTGCTTGCTTTGGGCAGTTTTGTAGAAAATTTTGCATGACAAAACGAACATGTCGACTACTTTCTATTTTATCCCAGAACTTGATGAATTCAGTGAATATTTCATAGGCAAAATTCATATCAGTCTATTTGAGATGAGATTTCAACTTTTTGTTTTTTGAGGATAGTGAACTATTTTTAAGCTAGAAACCAATCTATTTCTTTTTTTGTCTCGTCATCAGCCTCATGTTAATTTTTGGCTGCAATACTGCACTAACTAAAAAATCTAGATGAATGTTTCATTAATTCAAAGACTTCAACCGGATTTTTTTCAAATATTTCAGTAATTTGATTAGTATTTTCGAGCGATATTTGAATTGGTCTATGTGGTTGTACTTACAATATATTTTAACATAATTTTACATTTTTTTTATCCATTGCATACCTGTAACGAGAGAAACAATACCATAGTTTAATCAAATGTAATCCAATGTTAAATGCAACAATATAATAAAACTCATCACGTCACAAAAAAAAAATTGTAGTTAATTTACCAAATCCATTTACAATTTTCCGATATTTCCATTGCAAAAAAATTTTCTTGATTCCCAAACTCACCAAGCGCCAATGCTCAGGTGGCAACTCGCAAATTCAGTTGACAGGTGTTGGGGCTGGCATGGCAAATAATGGAATTTGGTAAATAATGAAATTAATTAAGCAAAGGTCGACCGCCAGTTGTTTATTTGGATGTATACTGGTGGAGTTTTTCAATAAACCGATCAGCGATAAACTTTTGCCAAGAACCGGGACCATAGTATAAGGAAGGCCGATGAAATAGCAACAAGATAAATAGCAGAGGCCCCTTGGGCACCAGCCTCACTTCTATTATGGCACAATTCACCCCGTACACCATTTCGGCTCCAGAAACGGTACGGAATGACGCGTCATAAAACGCACCAATCGCACCCCGGTAGAAACGATCATCGCTATCTGATCCGCCAATAAAATGGCGTGTCCCAAACAGTGCGTCCTATACTAACAAAAAAGAATACCAGTGGCGTTATCCCTCCGTGACACAGTGCATATTTCAAATCATGTACCTACAGCGCTTTAAGGGCATAAGAGTTCCTAAACAATGGCCGCACACGCACACTAGTGGCACTTATTCAATTTTCCACCGTCCATCCACTACTTGTGATTCAGTAGAGCGAGAGA
>KB688613.1:0-13774 GCA_000349165.1 Anopheles christyi
CTTCTCCACATAGCACATAAATGACTGATCCTGAATCGTCTTCGCCAAAGGACCTGATGATTCCTTGTATAAAATGAATTCAACAAAAGTAAGTCTTTACAGTGAGAGGCGCATTGCTTTAGGTTCATATTTCATGTGTTTCGTGGCAATTTTTTAAAGAAATCCTTTTTAGTACCGAAGTACTAGGTTGAAACAAAATTTTTGAATAGTGATAAAATTTATTTTAGCATGCACGTTGACTTTATTGCATCCAGCTGAGGTAAAGTGGCTCATTCAACGACTGATCTTTAATTTGCTCGCCAACCATCCCATCTAATCTTAAATATCAGCGGTTTAAAAACATCACCTGTATGACAAAACTAAGCAGCATGAAATAGTGTCATTAAAATCAAAATGATATGAAGTGTAACAACAGACAAACAAAACTGTGTTTAATAACTAAAGACAAAGAAGGAAACAAATTAGCTAACCTGGCCCTTGGGTATGTTGCCCATATTGGCGATAATTTTAGTCATAGCGCGTTCCGTTTCGTCCAATTTCTTACGCAACAGTTCGAGTTCCATCAGCTGATCGGCGCTATCACCGCCAGCCAACGAAGATCCCGACTGTGAGAAATTAGCTATCGATAAGGATGAGCTTTTGCTATTGTTACCACTACTGTTGCTAGTGCTATAGTTAGCTAGATTCAAGGTGAGAAATTTGGGATTAGTAACGTTGCTGACACTGGTCGGTACTTGGCCAATTGTTGTTGTAGTAGTAGATCCACCCTCCGGTTCGTCGACTGCGACGCGCTTCTCGATGGTCGTCGTGTTGCGTTGTACGACATCGGCTGAACCCTGACCAGCGGCTACGTAGGTCCGCTGCTCATCTGCGACAAAATTGATACTTTGTGTCTCACTGACACCGTTCGGAACGATTGCGGAAGGACTAAACGGCGTTGATTCGGGAACGGGAAATGCTTCAGATGATGGTGTCGATGCGGGTGCAAGTGATGGTGAAACAATTGGCAGGGAATCGCTAGCAGGTAGATTAGTATCGCCAATCGGTTCGTCCAGGTTAGTGGAAAGCTCATTAATGACGGTAATAGTCTGCTTGTTCAGGGTGCTATCTGAATTAGAAACCATGCTGTGCACACCAGATGACTGTGATTCGATCGCCTCAACGATCAGTGCAGCGGAAGCGGCCAATCTTGGGGGTTCTTGAGGGGATGATTCTAGTACACCATTCGTGGTAGCTATCGCATCGGATGCCCCACTGTGTATGAGCTTTTCGGTAATGATATGATCTACGATCGATTCGATTTCGTTCACTACTGCGGCGGCTTCATTTAGTGTGCGTTCGACCAAAGCTTCCTTAGTGACGTGCTCTAGCGTTGTAAGTGAAATTTCAGAGTGCTTTTCCTGTTCAGTAAGCTTTTCGTGCATAACCTCAGCAGCTTCCTGCTTTTCATCTATAGTATCCATGAGTGGGACGGCTGTGATTAAAGGACTAGGCAAATTGCTCATCGTCTTTGAAACGTTCGGCGACTCTACTATTGCATCGTCACCAGTGACCTCGGTAATGGTCATCGTATCAGACGTGCTAGCTTTTTCAATGGTTATGGGTATGATATGCTCCTCAATTACCTTGCCCTCTACCTCATCGACTATGGCCGCTTCGTCAAGTACTTCCTCGATCGAAACACTCTTGCTATCGTTGCTATCAGCTGCAGCTACATCAGATTGGTTTCCCGCCTCATCGACCTTGTCCGATCCTTCAAGCACCGTTTCTACTTCAACCGTTGGCTGATCGTTAAGTTCAACAAAGACGGGCTCACTAGAAGTGCTGCCAGTCATCACTTCCGTCGTAATGAGAGCTTCCGGTAGTGTAGCTTGCTCTGCTTCTGCTTCCTTCGCTGCCGGCTGTTCTACAATCACAGCATCGACCTGGAAACTATCAGCTACAGCTGCACCAAACTTGTTTCCCGGATCGTTTACTTCAAGTTGCTCTTCGGGTACAACTTCCGGTTCTAATACATTCTGATTGACGGACTGGTCCTTACTTTCGAAAAATGCTACCTCACTGGAAGCACTATCGGTCATCTCGTCCGACGTTTTCAACACATCTGAGACGGTGTTAGATTCTTCAGATTCTTTCATCTTTGGTTGCTGTTCGATCACCGATGCTACGCTTAGTGAAGTATCTTCACTGATGGAATCCATTTCACCAGCGTCCTCCTCAATCACGGCCTGTTCAACAGTGACTGCAAGCTCTAACTCTTCTACGGTCTGTTCTTCAGGAACAGTTTCTTGTTCTTTACTCTCCTCCTGTGTTGTAGGTTCATCAGTAGCTTCGCTTGGTTTCGCTGCTAGCTGATCAAATTTCTCCACCACAATACCATCGACGAGTTTCTGAGTTGCAGGATCATACGCTGGTAAATCAGGGAACTTAGTGTCTTGCTGTTTAGCAAGTTGCTCTGCCTGTTCGAGCACTTCCTGCACCAGTTGTTCCGCGGTAAGAGTAATTTCCTCCACAGTTTCGTGAACCAGAAGCGATGTTTCAGAATCTAGAACCTTGTTAGTAACACTTTCTTCAAGCTGGCGTGCCATTGTCGGTTCAGCTACGATTTCTTCAACAACTTGTTGCAATTCATTTACTTCTGCCACTGTGTCAACAGAACTAATGTCCTCGGATACAATTTCTTCCTTTTCCTTGGTTAGTTCCGCTTCAACTTGCAAGTCAGCAGCTTCCTGTTCAATCACGTTGTCAATTTGTTCGTTTTCTTGGGTCGAAATTGAGTCGTCAAATGATACTTCCTTTACATTAGAATCAGTACGTTGAGTAATTGTGTATTCTGCTTCAGATTGTTTTTGTTCAGGAACATCTAAAGGTGTTGCAGTATGCGCAGTTTCTGTTTCAGTTTCTTGAGCAATGGACGGTTCCACAACTGGCAGCTCCGCATCATTGCTGAATTCAACCGATGGTGCATTTTCCAGCACCTCTTCCTGACCATCCTGCTGTACAGCAATTTCAGTGATCGGTTCCTCTAGCTTATCGGTTTGTTCGATTTCGTTCTGCACATTTTCTTTCATTTCAAACATACTCGTTTCTTCGCTCTGTTTCGTTTCCGTTACAGGTGTTGGTTCTTCAGCAATCTCTGATCCATCAATTTGTTCTGTCGTGATCAGTTCGTCTTCCTTGCTGGGGGCCATGGTTGCGTTTTGCACTGGCACTTGTTGCATTACCATTACCTCTTCCGTCACGGGTTCAGCAATAAGTTCTCTTTCTTGAGTTTGAGCATTATCACGATGCTCTTCCGCTACCGCATTATCAATTCCAAGCTCGTGTTTTTCATCTTCGTCCACAACTGGCTGAGGGGATAGATCGGTAGATTCTTCGACCAGAACAACCTTTTGCACAACGATTCCATCGACTACCTTTTCGGTAGTGGGATCGTGAGATGGTTGATGCTCGAAATCTTCTTGCGCACCTTCCTCAGATACAGTTTCGGTCGGTTCAGATGTTTTATCTTGCAAAATTGTTTCCCCACTAGCAGCTTCCTCGTCCAGTGCGATTCGCTCGGCAACAGCGTTCTCATTGGGCTTTGTAACTTCTTCCTGCTTTGGCAGCTGTTCGTAGTCGATCGTAAGTTCAGACTCCACCGACGAAGCTGGTTCAGATGTGGGTGAGGCGTTACTTATCGCCGAAACGTTAACCGGAACAACTAGTGGCTCGGCAACAGCGTTCTCGTCGGGCTTGGCAGCTTCTTTCTGCTTTGACAGCTGTTCGTAGTCGATCGTAAGTTCAGACTGCACCGAAGAAGGAGGTTCAGCAGCGGGTACGGCGTTACTGATCGGCGAAACGCTAACCGGAACAACTAGTGGCTCACCATTTGAGGCAGCCGTTGCATTTGGTTGGTCTAAAAATAAAATGATAAACAAAAATAGCAACACAAAACAAACAAACAAACAAAAAGGAAGGGATACACAAATCATACTAATAATAAAAACCACAACACACACTGTCCGCAAGAAGATCGCGCTTCTCCCGCCGGGGTTAAAACATGGCAGCAATCGCTGAATCGTCGGGGGAAAATGCTAGCCGCGAGGCAAATCTACCAATGCACTCTGCAAACTGGAGATCGGACACGCACTACCGGTCCAATGAGGCGTAACACAGGAGACTTTCGAAACTAATTGGGAGGAATCGCAGAAGGTACGTCGGCTTAGAAAGAGATTGTTCCTTTCACAAATTAACTGTACATACCGCAAGCTGGGAGGCAGTTCCAAAACTATAGAGAAGCAAACAAATGTCCGTTAATAGTTGTCAAAAGAGGTTTTGCTGATTGAAGTCAAAACTTTTCAACCAAATCTTGGCGTTGTGTGCTGACAGAGAGATATGCGTCTTAGTTATAGGTAAGGTTCAATTGCACCATTTAACTCGTAATGGAAACAGTCCAATAAAGCGACTGCTATTAAAACCATCACTAAGTGTACCGGGCCTAGAGATGGTAATATAAAGAAGAAAAAAAATGCAATAATGCATACTTCTGCTGCAACCGTTCACTCTTTGCCCCAAGCACAATAAAGAGCGAATAATCAAATTCGCCATAAAATCAGTGATGCACGCGGAAGCACACCGGTGTAACCTTGAGAGGCCACATTTCTTCCCACACAGTGCGGTCCCGAAACTTTACAACAGCAGTGAGCAGCACTAACATTGATCTAGTTAACGGATTTTTTTTGTGCAATTAAAGTACCAATTAGCAAGCGTTTGAAAAGTATACATAGTATAAAACACTGGCACACAGGGAAAATCAACCAACAACAAAAACCGCACACACACTCACACAAACACTCGCGGTGTCGGTGGGAAATCGTTAGCATTAAATGGTTTCGCGTGGAATTAACGGACTGGAACACTTGAAGAAGCGAATGTGCCGAAGCTATCCTCTGGATACGATTAGTAATGAACCAAAACTTTTGTGTTTAATATTTGCTGATTCTTTTTTTTTCTTAACCGTTGGAAAAGATGGGGAGCTACCGGGGTTTGTGCGCAACACAAAGGGAAAATCAAGAAATATACTGATATCTTACTGTTTTTCACTTGCTATGGAACGATTGCTAAGAGACAAGCTCTAGCTTTGCGATCTACGAGTAAAGATGCTGATAAAAACCGTTTTCAACTCGAGTATACTGCACCAAAGAAGGATAACAAGCTTTTTGTCTACGTGTGGGTGTGTGCGTGAGAGAGAAATACAAAAAGACACTACCGCCAACAGCAATCAATCGGTTTTGCAATGTGCGAGTGAAAGGACATATTCGTAGATAATTTGCATCCCTACGAATTACAGGACCATGACAATAGTATACGATGAAAAGCATAATCAAAGTATGTGTTTAGCAAGACTGCCAAAACTCTTGCAGTAAGTGTATTGTTTTGTTTTTGCACTAGATAAGTGAAATAATACAACAACATTTGCTTTCATATTGATATGCAGTACGTGTTCAGATGCCAGGACACGGCTGTGTAGTAGTGGTGCATGCAGAGTGTCGCACATTTGTATAGCGATAGTCAGAACGGAGAGCACTAGTCAGTGTTTGTATGTGTGTAAATATGTGGAAAATGTGAGCTACTACGATCTTACTTGCGCCATGATCTTTCCAGGCTTTGCGGGCGTGTGAGGGAAAGAAGGTAGAAACAAATTTGAGAATGATTGGCGTATAGAAGAAGGATGGCAAATGAGAAACGAGACCGGGCCAGGACAAGGGCCGGGGGAATAAACACGATGAAAGATATGTTGGGTAGTATCATCCACATTAATTCTGTGCATTGGAAGTGTAGAGTCTAGAAATTATTTTTTTCGCACTCATAGCTATTTCCATCCAAGCGTGTACTTCGCAGGGAAAGGCGAAGATGAGATTGAAACATATGCAAATATTCACTAGGTGGGGGTAAGTGGGAAAGGTATTGGAATAATAGATTTTGTTCCAAGCAGAAGAGTAATGAAGATCACGATGCTGATGATGATGTTGATGAAAATGCAACTCAGGCATGGTGGTTAAAATGCGACGAAGGTAGGAACATCATGAGGAACCATTACAGTGATGATCGTTCTGGTTGTTTTTTTTCGAGCGAGAGGTATTTCGATGAACTCTTTTTACTTTAAGCCAAACCCTCGCGCGAATAAGGGCCGACAATACGTGTGCGTTTATTATTGAGGGGGGCATGATTGGAATTTGATGAGAGACGGATTTCTGGGCGATGAACATTCGGTTTAGCAATAAAAACACTCACCTAGTTTGGTCGTTCCGTCGTCCGGCCGCTTGATGTACTGCTCCGTAGTGAACACTTCGTTGCGGAACACCGGATCCGGCTTCACTTCAGTGTACGGTGTGGCCGGTGTCTTCTTGAAGATTAGCTAGTGTCGTGTGCGCAAAATAAAGAGACGAAAAACAATGCGATTGATTAGCAACGCCAGTCGGTTGGGTTTGGACGCACCGCGAAAGCTAACAGAAAACCGACCGCAAACCGGCCGGATGTGGTGTATTGATTTTTGTCTATCGGAGTTTCTACTAGTCGCGTCGGCGGTGCCGGCGGCAACGCCGAGCAAAAGGTGTGCTTACTTTCATGATGGTGTAGATGAAGAATGAAACTATACCGATGGTATAGAGTGGCATTATGAAACCCATTGAGTTGGCTGATTTTGTTGCTTGATGTGATCCAGCTCCCATAGGTGGGCGCATACCAGGTATGGGACCGGGCTGCAAAGGAAGAGAAAGAAACAACAAACAGAATGCAATTATGAGCAAGTGCGGGCATGGTGTAATATACATTTTTTCATGACTAAACTAAGCAATGAGTGGTCGTAGTTTAGTAAGCAGTTACTTAGTAAGCAGAGATCGAAGATCAATCTGTAATGGAAGGTTTTATAGCATAATTTAAGAAAGAAAAATATTATGATTAGCTATATTGAATATTGCTTAACTATATTGAATATGACTATATAATATTGCAAATAAATAATTTATTTAAATATATATCTGTTAAAATTTAATATATTATTAAACAAATATATTTATATTTATTCGGGGATTCTAATTAAATTTAATTTTGAATCACATATACACTCAGCCAACTTGCTAATCTGAAAATGCATTTGGCTAATAAGATAATCCGACAATTGTGTTAGGAAATTTAATATTTCTACACGTGTCACTTAAGTGTTTCAATTATTATACTAGTTAATTAAAAAAATATTCCTGTTATGTTTCGAAATTGTATTTTAATGTCTAGTTTACATTTTACATTCCCTGTCCATTGAATCAATTTAACAACTCCTAGAAATTTGTTCCACGTTAACTCAATTTGCTTAACTCCGTTGTAAACAACATCATTTACACGACTTTACATCCCGCTCACGTATCAAGCAAGACGAAAACACTTGTAAAATGAAATCACATAGCGCGAAGAAAACAGCTGTGCCGTTAGATTGATCATTTAACGCTGGAATACCGGTCTTCCAAAACCACCATGCAACAGCATGTTCTTCACTTAAATAAATCGACGCTGAGAAACTTACTGTATCCGATCGAAATTTAGTGTCTGTTCTGTTTTGCACAAAATATGCGTTTTTGTTTAGCTTTGATTCCGATCAGTCAAACAACAATTTCGCCACAACACCACACTTAGCTTCAAGATTCACAATTTCAGTGACAGAGGTCACTACCGACACCGGACCACGAGCAACCACGTACACACTCTAGATTGCGGTAGCTATCCAAAAAAAAAAAAAACAACTGAGATTTTCACTCCACGAGCTCTGCGTGACTGCGTACCGTCACCGGGAAAAGATCGCGCACAATTGACGGTACAACGGAAGGTTTTCCGGGGTTGGTTGCTTGTTTGCTTTGCGCTCGATCGGTGCAGTTTTCCATTGCCTACGATAGTTTGAGTGAGCGTACCCCTGGGCTGGGCTGGGTATGTTCGTGTGACGACGACTGCTGCGGTTGCGTGGTTGCGAAGAAAACCGCAATCTGCGAAGCCGGCCGAAGTGAACGGTGTAAAACACCAACACGAGTGGAAATGAAAGCCATCTGGCGATCGGCAGTTCGGAAACGATCGAAAGTCGCCACTCCGCCGCTCCACACCCGATCCCGCCGATGATAAATGTATTTCCCCCTCTATTGACTTTACACACACATACACTTTAGCTTGCAGTTTCAGCTATAAATTATAATGCCGCTGAAAAAGATGACTAAAAATATGAATAAGGTCAGGTATAATGCCGATTACATTGATCGATTTAATGTGCAAACTGCCTGTGCTTCTGTTTAAGCTAACGTTTGGGATGCCAAAGCCAAACTATCCAGACGCTATCAGCTATTAATAAAAATCCGTAATCTTAATTAAAAAACCTTCTTAAAATGAAAAATAAGCAAAAGGCCAAAGGTTTAAATCTTGTAAACCAAGTAATTTTCACCACAACATTAAAAAAAAAATCATTCTGTTTTATACCAAATATTTTATTTCAAAGGTCTTATAAATCAAATCTGCTAAAAATTTAAATAAAAATTAAACAAGAAAAGGTGGAAAGCAGCAAACGCTGATAAGATTTTGACACCTTCACTGATGGCATGCATAGTTTATATCATTCCCGCCTGCATTCGATTGCCTACACATTATTGTGACAATTGTTAATCGCTGTTTCGATCAAACTTTCAAACTGCTGAATGAAGTCGTGGTACAACTATTCAAAGGCATCGAAATGAAGGTGGAAAAGCGTGCTGAATTCAGTAGATTCCGTTGCACTGCGCCAGATCGGTCATTGGCTTGCGGACGTTGGAAACTGTTTCTCGTGCTCTCATGCTCTCCCAAAGCCGGTGTATTTTTTTTCCATATTTTTTTTTGCCTGTTGCATTGGCAGCAGCTGCACATGGTCAGCGTACGGGGGTGCGGGTTTTTTTTCTCACTAAGATTGGTAAAAAGTAGTCGAAAAAATCCAATTTACTCTCGTTTTAATTCAGTTTCGTTTTCGGCACCACTTTCAAAAAAATAAATCGTAGCTATGCGGTGGTTCGTCGCAGGTTTCCAATCTATTGGGGCTTGCACATTGATATTGATTTACGCTGTAGATGCAGTATGGGGCTGTCTATTTTCTTTATTGCTCATTATTATCGCCCTAACTGTGCATTTTGGTCATTTGGTCACCTCGTGCTGATAAATTTAGTGCAACTCTAGAGAGTTGTGTGAGTGTTTCGTTCGTTATGATCGGTTTACTGCGAGACGATGGAATCGTTTTTTGTCCCCCCATTTCACCGACAGAATTAACCTTAAACAGATTTTCAGGATATTGGAAAACGGCTCACCTTTATCAGATAGCGTTAGCTGTGTCTTTGCTAGCCCAATTATTGGCCCATACGTTCCGGCGACTGGTAAAGAGAAAGGTGAATGGACGCCCAAAAGAAAGGTGGAGCATGGTGGAAAATGAAATCGAAAATTTTCGTAGCTCAACAGCGTAGCAGCACGCTCCATGGCAAACGGCTTGGGTCTGTACCTTGGGTGGGTGAAATTTTGAGACTTTTCCTAAAAATCAGTCGGTTATTGTCTCAGTGCAAGAGGGCGTAAATAAAACAGCTGAATAACTAGCTAGTATGACACATGGCTTTTGGCTCCGGTCTGTCTCGCTTATGATATGTTAATATCGTGCAAGGCCGTTTAATATAGCGATTGTGATTTTACATAATTTATGTAAATTATAAAACTTTATTTCCATTTCTTTTTCATCCTCGTTTTCTTACATACCACCAAAAGTTTGGGACATTTTTGGCTTGGCTTTTGCACATGCTTGCAAATGAGAGTTATATTGTGCGCATCATTAATTTTGGTTACAAAAAACTGTATTTCACACTTGTTTCGTAGTAGATTTTTCAAGATTAAACCATACGCAAACGAATGATTAAAATATCGTTGTTTTTAACCGCTGATGCTTTTATCTTTTATTGGCGTTTATCTTGATTTTCATATCTTTTTAACGGTTTTAATGAAAACGGGCAATTAAAAAGGCATCATAATATTTATTGAATTTCTATAGAAGGGTAGATTTTTTATTAGTGTATAGATATGGAACGACTCGATGGTCGAATGGTAACGGGGTAGGCCTGTCATAAAGCCCGACGTTGTTCGAATCCCATTCTGGCTGCCTCCCCATTCGCAGGTCTTTGCTATCCTATCCTGCTATGGGAACACTAAGTCACAGTAAGCCATGCAACATTAGTAGCTTGGCTGGCCTGGACGAGCAATGTTTTCATTAATAATTTCAAAGTGGTCAGTTAATTATATGCTACATCGAGCAAGACAATTCATTGCTTATGAGTAGAGTGAACTCGAGCAAAATTCCCAAGGAGAGCAATAAAAACTGATTCCTTAGCGCAATTTTATTAATCTATATCTTTTATAATGACGTCTTATGTGTAGAATATTAGTAAATAATTAGTAAATAAAAGAATATAATTTAAGAGTTGTTTAAATATATGATTTTTATATTAGTCATTATTAAAGTAAAACTTTCGTTTGAGTTATTTCAATGAATTCAATGAGATAACAGTTTTGGACTATATTGTTACTGAAAACAAACAATTATTAATTATTACATTGTGTCATATTACTGTATGCCAACATGAGGTTTCATAATTGACATAAAAACGGGCAGACAAAAGTATGAATAAGTTTTTTCATTCGACGACTACATAACCGGGATCAGGCTCATTTACCATCATAAAAATAGTTACTACATGTTACGAGGCGTATTGTTTCCTGGCTCACACTTTTGATGCACGTGTTGTTAGAACATCTCAAGCGGCCAAAAGCATTAAACGTGCTTGGCGCATCTGTACGTCCTGGGTTTAGGTTGCATAATTGATGATTGAGACCACAATGTTGAAGGTCACAGTCAAGTGTTTGGGTTGGCGTTCGAACTATGATCCGTTGGTGCTGGCGGCTGCTAACGATATTTATAGACACGATTCCGCTTTACCTACGCACCGTTTGACTGTCTGGTGCGATGATTAGATGAGGTCCCGTGTTTTCATGCGTGCATGCTTTTTTTTTTTGCAATGAGACACAGACACTACACGCTTCTAGCTAATGGCGCTACAGATTTTTTTTTATCGGCGCTTAGTATGTGTTTTCGAGGAAAGAGTTTGCATGAGATGTTACACATTGTTCGCCATCATAAATAATTTGTTTGCAGTTTTAGAATTGGGAGCGTTTTTTTCATTGGCATTTTAATTTTAAATCAGTTTAGTTGTTAATAAAAAAAATTAAAAAATATAATATGGAATTCTTATCCTCCAAATTTTCAGGCAATGTTTAAAGTTTTATTCGCATTTTTGGTAAGCATTAAATTTAACAACATTGGAAAAGATCAAATTGAATCAATTTCAAACCTAGTTTTAATGTTTGTATCAAATTAAATTTACCTCCGTTCTTGCTCAACCGAACCCTTCACTTTGCTTTTAAAGTTGAATAATTTATTACCAGTTAAAGACATAGCCTTCTTTGTAAGCCATCATTCGAACTGCATTCCTTTAGTGCATGAATGAGCACAACTAGATGCGTAATTAGTGATGACATTTAAAAGCTTTTAAAAATAGCGTCCCAATCGAAAAGATCTTCCTAATTGGATTGGAATGAAACACTGACATCGTGGTCACAGTTGTATGCGCCGGAGGATCAAACAGGGTACGATGAATGGTAATCAACAATTTGAATCGAGGGAAAAAGTAACATATTCATAGCATTTAAAATACAAAATACCCATTTTTCCCGCCCTAATGTACGTTATTTCATAACGTTCATAAAGAGGGCTGTGATGCAACACTAAATGTATGATGAGCTAGGAATGACTTTCTACACGCAGTGCATATGTGCTAAGGTTCAACTGTTATATGCTGCAGTTCAGATATGTGTTGATGCAATGGATGAATCATGCGTATGTCATCACAGTGCTTGCGTACTTACCCTGCCCTCCACTATTCTTGGGGCAGACTGGGGACGATCGCCACCGTGAATGGAGCCGGACTGCGGAATAGCACGACCACGTTCGCGCATTGCAGGATGCATTGCTTCTGGCCGCAAATGAGGTGGTCGTTCCTGTCGTATACCTGCAAAGAACAGCGATTGCAATGAAATGATCTGCATACACAAAAGGGAGAAGAAACAGTATGCTCGCAACGTGTGGCGCCACGAGCCACCACAATGAACATGCACAACGAAACACGCGGCACAGGCAGCACACATTTAGTTTGTAACTGAAAGCTTTTGTTACTGTAGCAAACGAACACAATCCAGTTGGCCCAAACGGACCGTGTCAACGCAATGCATCGCGTTACATTGCGATTTAAGTTTCCCAGCAGTCCCCTGCAACCCGCATGTGTGTAGTAAGTGTTTTGTTAAAAGGTAAGATCTCCCTTCTGGAGGACATTTTGTGGGTTAGCAGTGTCGTCACGATTGCATTAGTAGGATTATTTTACGTAGCGATGGTACCACACATACACACATTCGTCCCGGAACCTACTGTCAATGTCGACGTAAGGTGCAAAGTTTCGTTTGCGGAATAGATTCTGCTGCTCCTGCTCTTGATGCTGACTGCTGGCATAGCTGATCGATGCATTGGCAAACGTTTCCTGGTCCAGCACTACACCGCAACAACCTGTGTTTGTTGGAACCGATTGGAACAGATGAAGATGATTTATCTGCATGGAATCGATGAAAGCTACCAATTACGCCTCGGCGCAGTTGTTGTACAGTCGTTGCCTTTCACACAAACACACATCATCATTATCCACATACCGGCTTGCCAGGAAGGGATGGGAAATTTGATAATGCGTTGGAGTGGAGGTGTTATTTTTATTGCTGTGTAATAGCTCTCCAGTGTTGGAAAAAGCTCTTTACACTATCACTTTCGTTGGGTAATTGCTCTGTTAAGGCAACCGTGGTGCTCTTCTTGTTGCACCGGAAAGGAACATCTTGTGTGCGTTTTTGTGTGTGTCTGTTGCATGAATGAGCCTTGATTGGTTGAATGTTGTTGTTGTCTTCATACATATGTAAAGAATTTGTACTGATGCACAACTTCTGGGTAAGGTTTTAAATTTATCTTGAAATTTCATGGTACAATTATCTTTTTTTAATATTAAAAAACTGGTAAATTATTCATGAATCTCTCTTCGTTCTTAGCACGAAATATTAATTGATCTTTTCATATGGTTGAAAATCGATAGTTTTATCTTACTTTTCAGAATTTCACTATCAGTAATCTGGTTTTGGTTTGGTTTTTTTTTTCTGGTTCTGTGTTTCGTAAAGTTTTGTATGAAATCTAAAAACAAATCAATCAAACTGATTTTACTTCAAAAATTAAAATTGGTTTTAGGCAACAAAAATTCAAGTTTGCCAATACAAAATAAACTTAAAAGTGAATACCATGGTTGGAATTTGCAAATTATTGTTTTCTGAAATTTTATAAATGTTTAAGGTGGCTAATATAAAAATGTGTCATGCATTGAATGATGTACCATTATTGCAATAAATTAAATTAATGAAATGGGCCGCCCTATAAGGCCCGGTAACTGCATAACTTTTATTCCTTACCACATTAAAAGTTCGCATTCAATCGATGGCTTAACTGACAACAACATTGTATTATATTGCAGTGCTTGACGAATATAATACGTTTCATACAATATTTTTTTATTTTTATTTTGTTGGTTATAAGTATTTAGTTGATTTGACTTGAAAT